>CAEGAE010003160.1:0-27101 GCA_903067095.1 Girardinus metallicus
CGGTGACCAAATACTTATTTTCCACCCTTATTTTCAAATAAATTCTTTAAAAATCAGACAATGTGATTTTCTGAATTTTTTTTCTCATTTTGTCTCTCATAGTTGAGGTCGACCTATGATGTCAGTTACAGGCCTCTCATCTTTTTAAGTGGGAGAACTGGCACAACTGGTGACTGACTAAATACTTTTTTCCCCCGCTGTAAATGCCGAAACTCATCGGCTTTTCAGTTAGATTATAGAAACGTTGTTTAGATACTCAAATTTTATGCATGAAAAACGCTGGAGAACTAAAAGTTGGTTCTTTTCCTCGTAGCCGCGCTGCTGCGGTAGAACGACTCTGTTCACAAAATGAAACCTGGACATGTAGGTTTTATTATTAATTTAGTGCCACAGCAAAGAGAAAATATTACAGAAAAGCCATAGAAGAAAACCACTTTTTTCTCTCTGTGTCAGCTGAGCTACATGTGAACTCGTTGCCATAGCAACTGACAACAACGCCAATATATGTTTCAGGATTCAACACCAAAAAACGCTAAAATATTTCCCACACAAAGAACAGAACATTCAGTCTGTCACAGTTTTATGTTTTCAGGTTTTTTGTTAATTTTGCGATTATTAATAAGTGACCGCTGTGGTAGATTAGCTACCGATGCTATTAGCCAAGCTAACACAGTGGTGGTTGATTAGCTAATTTAAACTAGGATCTATCTGAGTTGATGTGAGGTTCTGGGTCGCCTTATTTATTTATTTTTTAACTGAACTGAAACACACCAAAATCCACAGCACAGCTACATGTTAAGACTGTCATAGTCAAGCTAGCATAATTAGCTGACTACTTCCCTCTTTCTAGCTTCTTATTTAAAACTTTTGTCCTGACTTTATCTAGTTGTCGTTGTTTTGACATTTGTTTTCAAAGCACTGCGTTCCTTGTTCTTTCATATCTCTTACGTACTTTTCAGATTTAGCTCCTTTATGTTGAGAACTTTGCAGCTAAAACCAATGCAAGTCATCGTCGCCTAGCAGTTCTTTGGATCTTGCGCGTGTGACGTCACATGTTTTGGTGAAATCAGTGAAAACTCATCCTGCTAGCTGGCCGGTGTGTTCATGAATGCGCTGTCCGTTGCTGCCAGTCTCCCATGCAGGCTCACTGTGGCGCTGAAGTGGCAGACAGACCTCCGCCGCGCGTGTTTACCTGCTGCCGCAGTGACAGCCCCTCATAAATCACGGCTATCTCCCACCGGTGGCACACGCCGCTTTTGTCCTTCACACAATGCGGGCTTTCTTCCATGATGTCTGCAGACAGTTTGGACGCTGCGGGGCCGCTGGAGGCCAACGCAATATTCACATGTACGCTCTCAAACTTCTGATGAACATTAATCACACACGTCTCTGATTATCAATCAGATGCATTTTAACATTCAGGCTGATTTCCTCCGGTGCTGTTTGTCTGAAACCCGCCTGGCCGCTGAAGCAGAGCGAATCACTTCATCGTTTCACTCAGACGGTAATTCAGAAGCTGTTGTCGGCTTTTCTCACAGCTGGGAAACAGCTGACCTGCAGCTATGAGAGGCAGAGGCTCCTGCTGGGATGTGTGCTAAAGGTAGCCATGGCGAAATCAGCTCCAATCAGCTCCCGCCATGTTTACATATAAACACAGACAGAGCTGGGCAGAGGAGCCAGAAACTGTACCCAACACGCAACAATACCTCCACATATTTTTACTGAAAACTGCTTCAAACAACCAATCATTTAATATTTAAGAACTCCATCATCAGATGGACCAAAATATAAAGTTACCTGGAAATTTTGGTATTTTAAGAACAAAAATTGGGCTGCACAGTGGCGCAGTTGGTAGCACTGTTACCTTGCAGGAAGAAAGTTCGATTCCCAGCCCGGGTCTTTCTGCAGGGAGTTTGCATGTTCTCCCTGTGCATGCTGGGTTTTCTCCGGGTTCTCCTGCCTCCTCCCACAGTCCAAAAACATGACTGTCAGGTTTACTGGTCTGTCTAAATTCTCCCTAAGTGTGTGTGTGTGTGGGTGTGCGTGTGTGTGTGTGTGTGTGTGCGTGTGTGTGTGTGTGTGTGTGTGTGTCTGTGTTTCCCTGTGACAGACTGGTGACCTGTCCAGGTGTTCACACAGGACCTGTGTGAACCTCGGGTGTTTTCCCACCTGACAGTCCAGTAAACTCGGCTCAGTTTGGGACTAAACTTCCTCAACTGCTCCACCTCCAGCTGCTCTCTCTCTGCTCTGAGTCAAACCAACCTGTTCCCCTCCTGGCCTGTGGGGGCGCTGCACCATGAACCACTGAAGGAAACGACACAAAGACCTCTGAGGACACTGAGAGTAACTTCCTTCTTCACCAAATGTAAACAAAATGGAGCAGCGTCAGAATTTAGTTGTTGTAGTACTTCTCACTTTTGGTAAAAGCCCAGAAGCCATTTCTCCTGCTAGCGCTTTTGTTTTGGTTGTATTTACCCAGAATGCCCTGCACCGTACTCTACTTCCTGCTCTTGGAGCAGTCTGCGGTCCGCTTGGTGTTTACATCTCAACTGAAACAAACCAAAGGTCACTTCAACAGAACCGAGACCGAGGTTTGTAGGCGGACCAGAGTTCGCTTCTTTGATTTGATTAGCATTCACACCTCACCAAACGAACTGGACTTTCTAGATAAACGGACTGGAGTTGGATAAACAGGGCTGGTGTGAACGCACCGTTAGCTGTTTCTCCACCACATTCAACGTAATTCAGAGACGGCTCATATAAAGTCCTCTGCTGTGTGAACAGGAAGCGCTGACAGATCTGTCTCTTATTTTTCCTCTTCGCTCTCCTGCTGCTGTACCTGAACTCTCTTCGGTTGTTGTGTGTGCCGGTCTTGTTAGCCCAGTCATTTATTTTACTGGTGTTTTCACCACACTGGGGACCCATTGCCATGCAGATTCTGCACATATATCAATTCAACTGGGAATGCTCATCTGTAATGAGGCTCTCAACCCACTGAGGACGAATATTGACATTTATGCGATTCTCTGGTTGCAGCAAAGCAGCTAATTTGTCCATTTTCTCCTCATCATTGTTATTCTCCTCTGTTTGTGTCCTTGTGCCTTAAAGATCCTGCTAATTAGAGCTTCAAATGTTATTAACGAGAGGCAGAAAACGCTCCAGCCCTCTGGTGATGGGATGTCACCAAAATGAAACAGCAGATGATTAAAAACACTCAGGTGTTTGGGATTTTAAAGGAAAACCGCTGAAATTTATAAAACCCGTTTTCTTGGGTGACACTTCAGGTTTCATGTAACAGCAAAAAGAAACTGATGCCTAATGCCAGATATTTGCCAGGTTTGTGCTGCAAAACTTTTGTGCTGCGATCATTTTAAAGATATTACTGAAAAGGTTTCCAGAGGTCATGAAAGGTCAAACTTAGTCTGCTCTTCAAGTCAGACAAAATTTGTGTCCATCAACTCATCTACGTTTGTGCTGCTTTTGCTTTGAAGATGATGATCTCTGGAAACTGTTTTATTCATATCTTTAAAATTATAGCGCCACAAATGAACATTTTTGCTGCAATAATGTTTCTTTGAAGATATTAATAAAAAGTTAAAGGTCAAAACGTCAACCAGCGCCCCTACTGTACGCTGATCTAACAAAATCCGTGTCAAATTTACGTGCTACGTTTGTGCCGCTGTCGTTTTGAAGATGTTGGTAGAAAAGTTTCCAGAGGAAGTGAGAAGGTGAGGAAGGCCCAAACCAATTTGGTGTCAATCAACTCAGCTACGCTTGTGCTGCTTTTGCTTTGAACATGATGACCTTTGATGACCTCCAGAAACTTTTTAATTGATATCTTTAAAATGATCACAACACAAAAGTTTTGCAGCACAAAAACATTTTTGCTGCAAAAGCTTTTGTCACTAATTTTGTCAGACTTGAAGACGGTGGGGGATTTTTCAATCGTCATGTTTGCGCAATGATAAAAAATCGTCACGCGATTGATTTTCTTGTGATGGAAATCATAAAACTGGTCAATTTTCATCAGTTTTGAAAATTGGGCAACAATTTCCACATCCTGGTGCGAAGCCAGAACAAGCATGAGCTCTTCTGATCGGAGTTCAGGAGCAACTAGAGGTGACAAAATGCTTTTTTGTTAATAGATATAAATATTTATACACTTTAATCAATGTCAGAAGAGACAAATCCCGTTAAGACGAGTGCATTTGAGAATTTGGATCCACAATAAAACACTACTTCAGTGGAAGATCCAAATCTAACGGTTTGTTTGTAAACTAGACATATTTTCCAGGTGAACGTTTCGAAGCGAGATGCTCGTATTTGTTATGTAAATGGCTCCATTCATGTCACAAAACTTTCCAGAGATTAAAATGCAATTCAACGCCAGCACAAACCTACAAGCGTTGAATTAATATGCTGGTAGAACAGAGCAGGGATTTGTCATATGTGTTAGTCACTGGGTGATATTCAAGCTCCCAGCATGACTGCGGTTTAGCCCACACACTCTGCCTTTCCACGCCAAAATCTGGTTACGGAAAACTCATCTGAATGCAGAATTAGGACGGCAGCTCTTCAAAAGTCCTTCATTTAAACACAATCCTCTTTGCTCAACGCGGTGGCAGCTAAAACACAGAAAAATGAATTATATTCCAGACTAACGTGGAGATTTTATGCGTCAGGTTTGGTCTGAAAAAGTAAAGAAATCCAAACCTACTTAAAGAGGAATATCAACATATTTTCTTGGTAATGGGGATCAAAGCCACCAACCAAAAGCTAAAATCCACTAAAACACCTAAAATTAGTTATTTTAATGGCTCAAGCACCAAATATGCCTTTATGTGCATGAATGCGCCCAACAGAAACCATGTTAGCTCAACCGCAGGAGCTAACACCTAGCTACTCTTCCTTATCTCCAGATTTCAGCCAATCAGAACCAAGGAAAATACCCTGGCCAGCCAATAGCGTGTCCAGTAGCATTAGGAATTTAATCTTCCCAAGCTGCATTTTATTTCAGATATTTTAGACATTAGTCAGTCTGTCATGAAAGCGTGTTTTTCTGGACGATAAATTATCCTAGAAATTATTGCGATAAACGATAATATTGCTGTTTTGATACCATTTCAGTAGCATAATGGAAGAACACATTCTAGAGATAAACTTTAAATTCTAATGAACATTTTGCACTGGCACTGGAAGACATTTTATATATCCAAGCCAATAACTGCCCGAGTTCATTTATTAATAAAACCGTAAACAAAACTGTCCTTCAAAAAAACACCAGACGGAAAACTTTTTTTCGTCCAGGTTTTGGTACAAAGACAGAAAATAGGAAAACAATAAATCTTGCAAATGGAAATTATGCACATAGTTTAATTTATCTTGTGGTTAATTGATTTATTGTGACAAGTCCAGCTGCAAAAATATGTGAATTTCCCACAAATATGTTGGAGAAAAATCCTCCAGTCGGTAAAACTGTGAATCTTGATGGGAGGACAGGCAGGAATCCAAAACACGTTTAAATTCAGATCAACAATTAGATACAGGCGAAGGCGATTAACCAATCACAGAGAGCAACAGAAAAAGACAACGCTTCTTGCCAGTCAGATAACTATTTATTGATTCTCTCATTGATCAAATGGTAGAAAAAAATAAAGTTCACACTTTCTATGAAAGCTCAATATTCTTATCATGATAAATGATACGATAAATGCTCACTGCTCGGCACATCAGCTGCGCAGAAAATCGACAAACTGGGAGTAATTCACGTTTCCTTGCATCGATGAAATTCGATCAGTTTAACATGAGATCCTGTTCAGTTTTAGCTCTAAATAAACTCAGGCAGTTATTTGGCCTCTGGGCGTTTTTACGCCTGTTGATATAAACTCTTTGCTATAAGCAGATTGTTGCCGCCGGAGGCAGAACGCGTCAGGAGCCATGAGATCCGCAAACACCAATTAACTCTACATGAACTCAGGTGACCTTGAAGCAGCGACTGGATGTGAAGGAGGAGCAGAACCTCCTGGTCGGGTTCGCACCTGGAACTTCATCTACTACGAGACGTTCCCCCTGCAACTGAAACGACCTGAAAGTCGGTTTGCTCTTATTTCCAGTGCAATAAGAGATTTGCAACAGGAAGCAGACAGAAGGATTTGGTGTTTTTAAAGTGTGACATGGAAACAATGTCTTGCGTAATCTTATATCTTTGTACATTTAAAATGAGTCAAAACTAACGTAAACATTTACTTTCAGACAGGAAACAGGAGCTTGTTTTAATTGGTTAACATTTATGAAGAAATGCTTCTTAAACTGTCAGATTATTTCACTTAACAAAACTTCCTGTTATGTTACAACTGAAATAATTTGCCAATAGATTTAGGAATAATTCACTTAAAATGATCTCCTATATCTTATAGCTGAAAAGTTGTTTTTAAGTCAGTTTTGTCTCATTTCAAGCGTACAAAGATATTCGCACTATAAACTATATTTGGTAAAATTTTGTATTTTTGCAGGGTATGGTTAAAAACCAGCTAATCAGTGTGTTTTAAAATCTATATTAAGGGACTATTGACATAAAACAAGCTCCTATTTCCTGCTGAGATGTTACTTGTTAGTTCATTTAGTCTCATTATAGGTGAATTAAGATATTTGCACTAAATGAGACAGAGACTTGCTACGTTCTGTGTTTTTGCAGTGTAGGAAGTGAAGCATCACATGCAGTCCTTCCTTCCTGTGTGCAGCGGGCGTTTTTCCAGCAGCGTTTCCCGGAGCTCCTGCTGCTGCGCCGCCTTTTGTTGGCCTCTGACCCCCTGCGGTCACCGTGTCTCGTTTACTCCTCCGTACTGAGGAGGGAAAGTTTGTTTTCTCCCTGCCTTTGCTGGAAGCTGCAGTTTTCCCGCTCCGTTTTGTTTTTAGCGTGTGTTGTCTCTCTTGTTCTCCTCCGTTTTTGTTTTCTCCTCTCCAGCTGTCGCTACCTGCTACCTGTGGTGCTACCTTTGCCCCTTTCCACAGAAGCGGCTGCTCTGACAAGCGCCTCCACGCGGCGCCGGCCCCACGCGGCCCGCTGCAGATGTGTCCGCTCCCGTCCTTTCCTGTCCCGCTTCCTGTGACTCGGCCCCGGCGCGGCGGCCCCGCTCGGCCTCCCTCGGCCCCGCTCTGACGCCGCTCTTCGCTCCAGAGTCCTCTGCTGTCATCTGCTTCTTCTTTTCTCACTTTCTGCTTCCTTTGTTTCGGTTGTTGATCTGCGGCTTTTCTAGAATATTTTTCAAATCCTCTTTTATTGCATATAAATATCTCATCTTCACGTCCGACTCCTTTGGCTACGTCACATTAAAACCACGTGGCTTTAAATATTCTTATTTTAAACTGTCTTTAATGTTAAACTTAAAACTAAATTTTAGCATGACTTTGTATTTAGAAACATTTTACGAACAGAGACACTAAAATGATCCAAGGCTGTTTGTAGCTAAAGATTTTATTTCAGATGTAGAAACAAATATGTTAGAACGGTTTGTTACACTTAAAGATTCTTCATTGCGACTATAAACATGAACGTATTTTCTTATTTGTTTTGATTTTGTGTTAGCTCCATATATTAGCACTGGCAAATGGAGTTAGCTCCTGCTAATGGTTTTAACTCTAGCTAATGTTATTAGCTCCTGCTAATGGTATTATTTCTAGCTAATGTTGTTAGCTCCTGCTAATGGTATTATCTCTAGCTAATGTTGTTAGCTCCTGCTAATGGTATTATCTCTAGCTAATGTTGTTAGCTCCTGCTAATGGTTTTAACTCTAGCTAATGTTATTAGCTCCTGCTAATGGTATTATCTCTAGCTAATGTTGTTAGCTCCTGCTAATGGTATTATTTCTAGCTAATGTTGTTAGCTCCTGCTAATGGTATTATCTCTAGCTAATGTTGTTAGCTCCTGCAAATGGTTTTATCTCAAGCTAGTGGCGTTAGCTTCAGCTGGTAAGTAGGTCTGTCTCGATAAGCAATAAATCAATTACTGATAAAAAAAATATCAATAATTTACATTTGCATTACTTTTTGTTTTTATTTTTTATTTCTTGGATGATAAAAGTTTTCAGTTTGGTGTTTTGGTCTCTACTAGCCATTTTTTTAAGGGCAATTTTATTTATAATTCATTTTATTTGTTGCTTCTGTTGTGACAGGACTACATGTTAGCTAACATTGTTAGCTCCTGCTAATAGTGTTGCTCTAGCTAATATAGTTTGTTTAGACTTGTTTTTGCTGACCTTCATGCCCTTGACCTCTTATGTGTTGTTATAGACTGGAGTTACCGACCTGCGTTATTAACTCGGCATGCATTGTGCAGGTTAAAAAGTTACGACATCCATACATGAAAAATGTCATAAAGATATAAATGATTGAAGTAATCATGAGTTTTTTTGCATCACAAACAGCCTTTAGGTTTAGGTCAACGTTAGCAAACACGTTTCAAAATGCGTCTTCATTAATTACGTCATTAAACAAATGAGACGAAGCTTCTTTCTTTGTTCTGTCAGCTTATGAAGCCTGGAGTTTGGAAAATGGCTCAACTTCAGAGAAAAACCGCAGAAAACTCAAACTTAACCAGTGAGTGAATGAAACGAAGCTGTTCGTAGGAAATTATCCTTAATTATCGCCTCGTTACGTTGCAGCTAAACGCAGATACCACAAACATACAAACATCATTTAACTCTTATGGAAAACTCATTTGTCATTTTTGCTCTCCAGCTGCTAACGTTCAGAAGAAAGCGAGCTCCAGCCTTTCCAAACATTTTGTCCCAAACGTTTTAGAAAGCGGCTCGAGGTTCAGGCACAAACGCATCCCGTCCAACCGCGATGCTCCTCTGCAGCTCCTGCTGGGACGCCGGTTCACCGGTTGCTTGCGGTGCTGCCGTGAAGTGTAATCTGATGGACAACAAAGCGGAGGATCTTGAGATTTAACCTCCACTGCTGCGGTAAATATCCACTGGCATAAACACAAAGAAAACCCGATAGCAACCAGCTAATTATGGTGGAAAACCAGAGGCGAGTTCCGATTTACGCCACGAATAAATAAAGGATTTTCAGGTTTTATTGTTTCAAACAGGAGCCAGAAAGTGAGAAGGTGACCTGTTGGAAACCACCTGGGTTCCCATGGAAACCAGAGAGTTGTTGTGCGATGTTGGAGCCAGCCAGCAGCAGAGCATGGTAACCTTTTCTCTAATTGATGTGTGTGAGTGCGGCGCACACCAGGCGGCCATATTGTGAGGGAGCGTGGAGGAGCCGGGGCCCCAGCATGCGGCGCGCTGCGACGGGGGGGGGGGAGTTGATGCAGCTGTGCAGTCTGACTGATGCGCCGCAATCAGACAGCGGCGTAATGGACTCAGTCTGAGAAGGAAGCTTTCATCCACACCGGAGAAATGACTGAAAAACTTTTCTGGCTGCTGCACGAAATAAAAACCAACCTGGACTAGAAACAGCTGTTGCAGTTTGTTAAAAACCGTAAGTGATCTGGTCTTCAACACGTAGCAAAGTTATATAAATCTACTCTCAAATGAACGATGCACTAGTGGCCTGATCATCACCAGTCTGAGCTCCTCTGTGAAACCAGCAGGTTGTTTCCACCAAGCCAAAGCGAATAAAACCATCAGCTGCCGTTCAACACAGGAAAGAACATTTAAAATCAGCTGCCAATCATCCAGAGGCGACGTCCAAAAACCATACAGGCCTCAGCTAAAGGTCAAAGTTCAATCAGGAAACCATGCTTGGAACGGTTGATGGATCCAAACCGTGATGATACAGTAAAGGATGTTTACTGAAAGCACATAGCAGTGATTACATCAAAAGTGTATAAAAAATGTATACATTTAAAATAAAAAACCTTCTTACTTTGTACATTTGCTCTACACAGAAATCATCTTTTCAGTGAAGCAGAAACTGTTGATGTTTTTAGCTGCAGATGCATCATCTGCTCACTAAAGGAATGATGTGTCACAGGCAAGAAAACGTTTTATTTGAAAACGGAATTGAGTTATTTATTTGCATTTTTATGCTTTTCTAGTAATGTGTTAAATAATCTTAAGTGGTTAAATGTGAAACGTGCAGATGGATGGATCTCCTCTGTCTCTCCCACTACACATAAAACAGTAAAAAATAATGTAAAAGTAATTGATTCTCGTTAGTTCTTGATAGAATTTCAAAACGGTGTGATTTCTAATATTTAGTAAATGATCAATAATTACATGAACCCTCCTTGCTCCTTTGTTGGAGCTGTCCTGCTGCCGCTGCTCTCCGTGGTGCTGAAACGGTGACGCTTTCAGTTTTTTGTGTTTGCAGTTTCTGCCTGGTGCAGCAGCAGCAGCAACACTTCGCTGATGTTTTCTGCGCGTGAACTCGGCCGTCGCTCCGGTAACGGTGGGAACGTGTCCGATTCACATGTGCTTACGCCTCGGTTCGCCGAGTCGTCGGGTTTCCACCCAATCCGCTCTTAAAGGGCCCGTGTTGCTGGCGCTGAATGTGTTGCTTGTGTCGTTTCCATGGCGCCTTCGGGAGCCGTTTTTAAGGAAAATGTTTGCTCATTAGTCGCCTTAATGCAAATTCACCCAGCATTGTTCAGATGTGAATCAGCATTGCTCTGGTAATGGCTGCTAGAAAAGCAATTACCTTTGTAATCACGGCTTCCCTCCTAATGACTTTTCTTCAAATATACATTTATAATTCAGAGCTACAGAACCATGGTGATCTGGGGATAGCTAAAGGAGTAGTCTGCAGAAACTTTAGGTACAGCTGAAACCAGATATTTACATGAATAAAAGACTTTTTCTCACTGTCTGAAGCGAAATCTGACCAAACTTTTCTTGCTTTACGTCAGTTAGAATTACCAAAAGTATTTATGTTTGCTGAATGCCAGAAAACTTGGCGGGAAATGTATTTTTTATATTTTGCAGCTTTCCGTAAATGTAGGCATTTACAAACATTTGGTCAGTATCAGGGAAACCGTCTTTTTAGCGATATGACTTGGGTCTAAACTTTTGGGTTTCCTGCCAGAAGCTTGAGGAAGAAAATGACAAAATGCTACAAACACAGGAAATAGGAGTAGAAGTCCTCCAGGCCACCAGGGGGAGACGATCAGCACATAATCTTTGACCAAAGTTATAAAAGTCATTACAGTTTAGTTTTAGTTTGTTGCGACTATCTGCTTGTCTAGTTCAATCAGCTTCAAGTCGTTTTTAAAGTGTGTTTACAAGTTCCTATCAGTTTTTGTTTGCTTTGATTAATTTTTGTACTGCGTTTTGTGATTATGTGTTTTTTCCCAGATTTTGCTGTCGCCGTTTTGCGGACTGTTGCAAACAGCCGACATAAACGCCTTTTTGGGGAAAGTAAATCTATTTCACATCAGTCCAAAAGGCTAATAAATATCCATAAACATGAAAACAAAAGATATTCCAGGTATCGTCCCAGGTGGTTGTGGTTTCCCCCATTACTTGCCGTTTTTATTTATTTCAGCTACAGAAAATGTTTTTCCAATGTCAGTTTCTGTCATCTTGTTCGTTTTAGTTAATTATAACGTCCCGGTTTGGACCAGGCCTTCAGTAAAGACAGGACGTCCAGAAGAAATCTGGAGAAAGAAAGAAACGGTTGTTGTAGGCAACATTCCCTGCTCCAGGCTCCCCCTGGTGGTCTGGAGGACTCCTGTTACCTGGATTTAGTTTGCAGCTCGTTTTACTTACAATTTTTGCTATTTGTCGCTTCCATTTCCTGTGGTTGCAGCATTTTTCATTTGATTTGTTAATTGCACGTCTTTTGCTCCCGTCAGGCTGCAGTTTTCACCAGTTTTAGTCCTTGTTGTCCCACAAACCCATGGAAACTAGCTGCATCCCTGCATCACGTCTTTATTTTATGCTCTACGTCTCAATGTCTCCGTCTTTGATCTTTGTTGTTCCCGACCTTGACCCGTGGTATTCCCACTGGTTCTGATGGGGTCCGTCCTCGTTCCTCTCCATGTTCATTTCCCCTCAGCTGTCTAGCTGCAGCGTTTCAGTTGAAAGTGAAAGATGAGGGATTGGAGGCGGCTGGTTCTGTTCGTCCTAAGACTGATGGACGTCCTTGGGCGGTTGGACCCTCCGGCTCCTCATTCGGTTTCTGTGGCACCTTCATTTCAGATGCTGGCAGTTCCCAAGGACGAACCTGAAGTCCGGTTGGATAAATCGTTCTGTTCTCATCATCCTTCGTTCTTCTGTCGGACAAAGAGACTCTTTAAACTCTGGGTTGTTTGTTGGAAACTGTGAGAACGTCCAAATTTGTTTCAATCAATTAAATGGCTAACATTTAATTAAACTGAAATACGTCTCCAGAAATCATGAGACAGATGCAAAACTTTTATTTTTTTTTGGAAAAATAGTCCAAACTTCCATGGCGCCGTGTGAAAAAGTAATTAACCTAATGACTGGATGAGCCGCGACAACTGAAATCAGACGTTTCTGGTTGATCTTATAAATAAATCAAATGCAGACGAACATACGCAGAAACGACGTGCAAAAAATTGCATCGCTGACTGTGCATTTGTTGATATTGTAGAGGAAGAAAGAGAAATAATAGAATATATAAAAATAACAATACGTAAGTAAAACTTTCACAATGAAAGGAATAAGTTTTAATGCCACAAATCCATTTTCCGAAGCAATCAGCCTTTCAGCCAGTGGAGATAATTATCGGTTCCAGGTTTGAGCGCAGAAGGAAATTAAACAAGTTGCAAAATGATTTTAATATTTAAACAAGGAGAATGAAAGTTCACAGGAGAGGTTTTGCTTTTAGAGCAGATTCTACACAAAATGGCTCCGATTGAAGACCCAACAACAGTTTGAGTTTTTATTAATTAATCAATGTTTCTTAGCATCTGAAAAACAAATTAAATCTAAGAAAGTTGTCAAAAATTGGACTATTTACTACTTGTGTTTCCTAAATGGTTGGCTTTTCATTTTAGAGTTAATGTATTTTATCACTGAACTGCCACATAATCCAGCTTTTAGCAGATAAAACAATAGATTAATTACTTTTAAATATTCTTCTCCAAACTTTAGATAAAGCTGAATAATGTGATTCAGGTGAACTACGAGCACACTGTGTGAAATCCACCCTAAAAAACAACAGTCTCCTCCTGCTGACCTGATTTGTGGGCTTTGTTCTCTCCCATCAGTTCTCTTAATATCTTTTTGGGGCCGAAACCAACAGAGGAATATTTTGTTTCCCCTGGAGGCCAAACAGAGATTTAATACTGCGTCTCCTTTATGCAACTTTGGTAAAACAGTTTACAGGCAGCAGGGCTTTAAATCAAACTTTTGGGTTTTTTGAGGCAATTTTCCATAAAGGTACTTCTTCAGCTGAGGCTGACAGCTCCATCCGTCACCGAGGAATTAAAGTACAAGACAGAAACGCTGCTGTGAGCTTGTAGTTGCCCAGCGTTTCTAACGGCGCTGATATGCAGAACGCTCGGTGAATATTAAGCGGCTGCTGTTGCGTTTTGTTACATTAAAGATGTTTTTCAATCGATACGGAACAACACAAGCCGGACAGATGAGGGAAAGAGAGAAGAAGTCTGACATTTTAATTATTTGTTTTGACAAATCTCGCAGTCACGTCCAGCATGTTTGGCCTCCGTTTCCCGGCTGCTTTACTCGTCATCTGTCAGCAGCTTCTGGACGTATGAATGTGTGGAGGCCGGAAGCGTCTCTACTGACACGGGGAAGGAAACTTGCATCATATTTAGAAAACACTCAAGCGCAAACCATCCGGCTTTCACACGTTTATGTCATCTGCATTAATTACACTCAGGTACTTCAAAGTTTGCTTTTCTTGGCTTAGCGTTAAACAGTTTCAAGCTAATGTAATTTTAGGAAGGAAATGACATAAACAGCTGTTTGTTCAGAAATAAACAAATGTGTTCACATGTAAACTGGAATTGTAAAAATGAATTTGCTCAATGAAAACAAATTTTAAAAAAAGGTTTTGCGCTAGCATGAGGCGGATTCTTTTCCAACCAAACTGAAATGGGTGTTTTTCACAAAACTGCAAAGAAAATCGTTTTTTCACGTCACACAGTCTGTGCTTCTGAAGCAGAAGATTCTCCAAAAGCGGAAGGAAGTGGTCTACAGAGCAGGGCATTCTGGGTAAATACAGCCAAAACAGACATGCTAGCTTAGCACTAGAGAGAGGAATGGCTCGTGGTCTTTAGCCAGAGAGAAAAGAGAAATCCCAAAACCGCTAACATCTACAACACTCCATTTTCGCTTACATTTCATAAAGAACAAAATTGCACTCTGTGTCTTCCTCAAAGGTTTTTGTGTAATTTCCTGCTTGGTGCAGCGCCCCCACAGGCGAGGAGGGGAACGAGCTGCTGAAAGGGTTTGGTTGGTTTGACTCGGTGGAGTGTGAAAGATTAAAGAAATGCTGCAGGTCTGGGCCCCGATCGAGCCTCGTCTACTGGACTACCAAGTGAGAAAACAAGAAGAAAAATCATACGTTTCTGAGAAAATAGTGCTTTTTGTATTTTTGCTAAATATAATTGAAGCCTTAAAGGAGTCACCCCATGCTATAGATAGCAGTTTCACAGGTTTTAAAACTTTCTATTTGAATTCAGTTTGCTTACATGGTAGCACCTTTGCGTTTGAGGAAACAGCTGATTAACCGTCTTTGAGTGGCTCTTCACGCTGCTGCAGTTGAAAAAAAATCACAGTTTTCAAAAACTCACTGATTTAATCTGATTCTAGTTAATAAACTTGATCTTCTGTAGAAACTTTGATGTAGAAACGGCGCATGGCGGAACCATATTTGGGCAAAACGCATTTAGTTTGACGCTAACCCGCTGAGTGCTCTCATGTTGATGACATTAGATTTAACTTGACGTTGTCTGGCTGTTGGTGGAGAGATGTGAGGGTGAGGCTGGTGTGAACCTCTGACCTTGATGCTGGATGTGCTGCAGTTCTGCTGGGAGGGAGTGGAGCAGTCGGAGACCACGGGGGGGTTCTGTAAAAGACCAGGAACCGTGAGCAGCAAATTGCTCCTGAAAAGGGAAACAAAGAAGAAAAAAAAACAGTAGTTTGAGAGGAGGAAGGTTGTTTTTCTGCTAACGGCGAACCATTCCACACAATTTAACCGCCGCACCGGGAAGCTGCAGCGTCTCTGACCGCCGCCGTTCACTGCTACAACCGAAATGTCGATGGCGGGCGTGTCGGGGTTGCCGTGGGAGACGGAAAGATCCCGGCTAGTTTTCAAAGCAATTATGTTTGGATTTGGCTCCTAAGTGATTTTTTATCTAAACAGAAAACATCCTTGAATCGGCTCTAATTACGTCTCCCATCCGAGGGAGAGGACACAAACACCCCCCCCCACCCTCCCCCCCCCCACACACAGACACACACAACACCTTGCCATACATCTGTCAGCTGGTAAACATGTGCTCTTGAGTGACTCTCAGATAATTGCCACATTGCGACTGACTTGATTTGCACAACTTGATTTAATAAATCAGGCAGTAAATTGGAAAAAGCTTTGTGACAGTTATTGTACCGTCAGCTCCGGGCTGCGCCTGTCCTCCCACCCCGGAGACAGGAACGATGGCTGCCGGTACGCATGAGTCACAGACAGGGAGGCGGGAGGAGCGCGGCGACATCAGCCATCAGGGCTTCATACTTCATTTCTTCAGACTTTGCTGCACCTGTGACAGAAATATTCCACCCATTTAATGGTTCAGTCAGAGCGCGCGGCGGCGCCCACTGAGCTAAATGCTGTCTTTTTATTAGATACACAATCTGCAGCACATGCACTCCAGCATCCAGACGCAGAATCATGTTTGACAGGTCTGCTGCGTCTGGCACTTTTCATGGCTTCTCTGCTGATTTTATCGCGGCTGTTTTCGACTTCCAGCTCAACCGATTACGGCCAGACGGCTGATACGAGGCGGTGGTGGCATCACGGTAAAGCGAGGGGCTTCCGGGTGCTGGGCGCAGGAAACGAGGAGTTTTCATCAAATGAAACTCCGAACAAACTGAGGCAGCCACTTTTGAAAACAGAAAAGTGTCCAGAAGCATTTGACCGAAACGCAGACGGAAATTTGGACGAAAAGAACCAGAAGAGCTAATTATAGGTGAGTGGATGCAGCTGGGAAGGTGAATAAGAGATAAACAAGAAAAGAAGAAAACGAAATGGACAATGAACCCTAATCTGGAGCCAAAACATCGTTAAATGATTGATTGAATTAATCGTCAACTAATTTAGTAACTGATTAATCGTTAACTGGAGTAAACAGGCTCAGAAAAGGCCATTTGTTGAAATGACAACACAATCAAAGCAGTAATTAAAGTCAAAACTGTACAAAAAATGTAAACATTTAAAATGTCTGTTAATATGTTCTACCCAGATTACAACTAAATCAGTAACTCAGTTTTATTTGTAATCTGGTTCTAAATAAATATATAAATATAAAAAATCTCCTGTTAAGAAGCTTCTGCATCTAATTATTAATGAATCCACATCACACTGTTTTTGTAGTAAGTCCAGATTTTCACACGATTTTTTCTACAAATGATCAAGTATTCATTTAATGCTGTCAAGAAATAAAATGTTTATTTGCTAATATAAAAATTATTTGCATCTTTTAAAGTATTTCTATAGTTTAAAAAAGTGGTTAAATTAAAAATCAGCAGAATTTACCAGTTTTTTTCTCCGATAAATCGATTAATCGTCAGAAAAATCGTTTGTGGTTTGAATTTGTGTAGATTAGTGTTTATATGTAGGGTTTAGGTTCCTCTTCCTCTTCCTCTTCCTCATCCTCTTTGCTTTACTGCATCCTCTCCCCTCTCAGCTGCATCTACTCACTCATCATTAGCTCCTCTGGTTCCTTTTGACATTAATCTGGTTAGTGAGATAAAAACCTTTTCAGCAGGTAAATATTTAACGTTTCGAGGAAATCTGCAGTTACATTACAGGCAAAACAAACTTTCTCCTGTTTGATCGGTGAGATTCAGACAGAAACACAGTAAAACACATTTTGTTAACCTAGTTTGGGGATCAATATGTTGCACACTGGGCATATAGGAGGCGCATGACTTTCTAAAGAAGTTTTTACTTCTTTAGAAAAAGCTGATACAGAAATCTTGGTTAAAAAAATAAAGAGACCAAAGAGGAAAACATTAACCTCCGTCTCTCTGTCCAGGTGACAGATGTGATCCATGTATTCAAACTTGTGTTTTCTTCTGGCTGTAAATGATCCGGCCTGCTGTCATATCATAACCCTGTAAATGTTTTGGATTTTATGTCCGCAGTAAATATCGTTCCCCTCCGTCCTAAAATAAGAACGGCAGGCCTGGATGTGTGTACCTCCGTCTTGTCGACATACAAGCAAACCCCACAAATCTGTTCTGAAGGATCCTTTCTGTGTAATTATCTCGCTCCACGCCCTTTTCATTTCACAATGAGCCGCCCATCTGTCAACTTCACTCTCACTGAGCTTCAGACACCTGCAGCCTCCCCGGCCGCCTTCGCTCTCGTTTTTATGCGACACGACTCGGTGCCCCGACTGGCCACATTTCATCTTTTTCTAAGGCCCCCAGGCTCCATTAAACTGGAGCCAGCAGACGGGAATGGACCCGTCCGGCGCCGCTAACCCTTTAAAGGAGACATCAACCGATACTGTTAGGAAGTTTCAGCTTTCTGATACAACAGGCAACAATGCAGGAGAAATAAGCGAAGGCTTTCAATAAAAAGTGATTGAGGCTCTTTGGTGAAGCAACAAACTCCAGTATGATGCAACTCCAGTCCGTCTGTGTAGAAAGTCCGGTTCGTTTGCGGAGGCAGGAATGCTGGTCGAACTCTGGTCCGCCCACAAACCTCGGTCTCGTTTGGTTGAAGTGAACTCTGGTTCGGTTTGAATGCATGAACACCAAGTGGACCGGAGACCGCTCCAAAAGCAGGAAGTGGGCTACAGTGCAGGTAATTCTGGGTAAATACAACCAAAACAAACATGTCAGCCTAGCGCTAGCGGGTGAAATGACTCTTGGTGTTTAGTCAAAGACAAAAGAGACATTCTACAACCACTAAAATCATTTTTGTGTACATTTTGTGAAGAAGGACATCTTCTTCAGAGGTTTTCATGTAGTTTCTTTCATTGTTTCTTGGTGCAGCGCCCCCACAGGCGAGGAGGGGAGCAGGTTGCTCAAAGGGTTTGGTTGGTTTAACTCAGTGCAGAGAGAAAGAACCACAGCAACTGGAAATGAAGCACATGCAACAATTTTGGTCCCAAACCGAAGAAAATCTACCAAATCATCAGGTTGGAAAACAAAAAGAATCTATTTGAGAAAATAGTGATTTTTGTTTTACTAAATATAATTGGTGGAACCTTAGAGAAACAACTCCATGCTTTAAATAGCAGTTTTTAAATTCAGCTTGTTATTTGAATACCAGCTGATTAACATACCGCCTCTGATTGGCTCTTTACGCAGCTGTTGTTGTGAGTTTTAGCTGGGAAAATAAAGCATGGCTACTTGAGCAGATACTTCCTGACTGGTTTTCTGTTACTGAACAAAGCTGGACCCAGCTGACCTTTTGTCAGGGTTTGTTTGTTTCTTTGATTCGTTATTTGCTAATTTTGCTCATACAGAACAACTGATGGAAGTTATGTGTTCAAATTTCAGCTACAGCTTCTTTGTTTGGAGTCAGCATTTTTAACTTACTGATTCCAGGATTGGGAAGTTATTTTCTATGAATCTGTGGGATTTCATTGGTTTCCTCCAGAAGCACACGTGAGGTTAACTCCTAATTGGTCGTGGATGTATGTAGGTGAAGGTTTGAGCAATTTCTGAAAGTTAATGGAGAATAGATACTTCCTCCATTTGCAGATGATGTAGTTTTATTCAGTCTGTAAAGGGACCTAGAGGTTATCATCGCCCTAGAGTTGATTACCTTGTGGATTACAGTGACAACAGCATAAAAGACAAAACTACCAACTGCTTAATTCGCTGCTCTGATAGATAATCTCACACCCAGTGAAACAATAATCTTAGTTTTGACCTGAACTTGGTTGCAGTATTATTATTTATGACTGGCTGTAAATGTTTAAAATCACCACTCCACTGTGTGGTACTGTAAGCTTTTAGCTTAAATAATGCATTAACTCTCAGCATGATCCAAGGTTATGGAGTCCAGTTTGCGTTCAAATAGTATAAAGATGTTTTACCTCTTTTAAAAGCAGCGTGGTGAGGTAAGTTTAATGGCGTTAAATGCTTTACTTCATCCCAGCTGAAGTACGAAATGAACTTTACACGACCAAAAGTAACATCCTAATAAGCATATATGGCTTAAAACTTAAACATCTCTGTCTTAAAATAGGTTTAAATTCATTCTTAGTCACATTTTATTTAGTGATACACAATATATCGGCATTAACATTGGTATCGGCCGATGTTGGTCATTTTTTTATATATCTGTATTAAAAACTGGGTTAATATTAACAACTGATAATATTGATTGATTTCCAAATTGTTGCTGTTTGTTTAGGAGGTTGGAAAATATTTATACAATACAGGAAAATATTGATTATGATTCGTAAAAACAATACTAGTATCGGTATCGGCCCAAATTTACACATTCACAAATTTTAACGATCAGAAATCAAGATTTTATTTTAGCATTTTTTAACAGCAAGAATGTAGATTTTGCAGGAAATGTTCTTCAAATGCTATTACATAAACAACTAGAAGAAATTTACTGTGTTGCACCGTTTCCAAAAAGAAACGCGTTAAGTTTAATGCAGAGAGTCTTGACTGATACATTTTAGCTTTTTTGTGTTTCGGAAATGATAGGAGAATAAAGCAACAGACATAAAGATTTTTAACGTGTTCGAAAAGGAGCAGGAAAAAGTAAAAACAAAAACTTATGAACTGCAAACCCATAAACTCAGACTCCGTTTTCAGAGTCTGAGAAAAGAAAAATATTACCGTACTTAGAAGTTACACAAATTACTCAATTTGAAACCTAAGATTTTTAGTTTTCTGGCATCAGGTGAGTAAAGAGATGCAGAGACAGGTTTGTTTAATGGCTTTGTTAACCTTAGTAGTGATATTTGTGATAAAAGCTCTTCTGTGCGGCGAGTGGAGGGCAGCGAGTCCAGCAGAGCTGCAGGTGGAAGTGTGTCAGGCTAGCTGGGAGAGGCCGAGCAGAACGGCGTACACTGAGAGTCATTCTAGCAGATTGAAACAATCTGCCTGACGCTCAGCGGCCGCCTGGCTGCAGGCGGGGAGCGGGGAGCGGACCCGGAGCCCAACGTACCGCCGGTTACCTGCAGGCCAGCAAAGCGGCTCTCAACGAACAGAGAACAATGGCTGAAAGGCTGAACTTTAAAAACATCAACTTAGTTTCTCCAAACACACGCAGAGTGTTGATGTTCAGCATTCACCGATTATTCTGAGTGCTTATTTATCTTGATAGTAGCTGCGTTTCCATTACAAATATGAGCAAATATTTGTCTATATTCCACTAATATTGGAAAGAAAACGATACTGAAATTGCATTAAATAAGGAATTAAATTAAAGTCGTGTGAATAAGCTTGCTCACGTGACAAGTCATTAAAAATCATGGCAGTGTTGGATGTTAACAGTTTCATGAGATATATTCATAATTCAGCCAATCAGAGGAGACGGCGGCATCTCATTCAGGCGTTGGAGCGACAAGCCCCGCCTACTCGGGAGTGGCTACTTGTGCGGCGTTTTGTGGAAATTGTAGTCGGCCATTTTACATCAGAACTATGGATTCAACCCGTTGGAATGACACAAAAGGTTTAATGAACTGTGATGCTGTGAGAGCTCTGGCGGAAAACAAAAACAAATCATCATCCTACTACCACTTCCTGTTGTCTTTGTCGTTTCCACCAGTAGTAACAACCTGCTGTTGATCATGAGATTCATGTAATGTGAAAAATGTGTTTCCTTTGTAGTTTTGCTAAATAAATCTATTTCAATATGGCTGAAAAATGAACTCATCGTTGCGTGAAAACGTTTTTATCATAACTTTTCAGTTTGTCTAAAATTGGTGTGTTTCATGTTCGTAAGTTCAGTTTGTGCAATTCTATTGTCAATGGAAACAAACAGGCAGTTATGCAACTTTAAAAAGCATCTTTGAAAAGCAGAATTGGAGACTCCTGCATAAACAACAAGAACGCAGCAAGTGGTTTCTGGATGGTGAATTTACAAGAAAACACTTGTCTTTTCCAGCAGCCATTGTACAGAGCATACAGCTGTAAAACCAGATGACTAAATATCTTGGAACTCAGCGTGGATTGCTAGGCAACAGCACTTGGGTTGCTAGGCAACAGCGCAGTGCCCCTTGAATGTGACTCAACAAGCAGGACGTTTGTGAAATGACTCATTTTCCAAACACCAAAAAACATTGACTTATCGCCAAAAACCAGCCAGAATCTTTTTTTTTAAGAGATGGCCCAAATAGAAGTATGAAAAAGTGAAAAATACAAACTTTGCATAATATATTCCCCTTAATATTACTGACAAAACCTGACTTCTCTTGTTGGAAAGCCAGAGTGTTTGCTGATTCTAACAGTAACTTACTGTTAGCATTCAATGAACTAGCCTGACAGAAATGTAGCTAACATGCTAACCGAAGTAGAGCAAAGTGTCAATAGGAACTCACTTGAATCAGGAACAGAAACACAGTCAAAACTCATCATATGAAAACAGGACAAATGAAATGTTTCTGTCAGAAAAGGCAGAAACAGCAAATGTTTTATCGAGATGCTGTAAATTGGTGGATGTGAGGATAGAAAAACCTGCAGATTTTCCCAACTTTAGCCAGAGGGAATGTGGCTTTTATCTAAACTCCACCGTGATAAGCTGTTAATTTTCCTTCTGCAGAAGCTGGAGGGTTGTTTCTGGTATCTGATCCTTTAAGCTGTGCCGTTATTTCCTTATTTATTTACTGATCTCGTCGAACATCTGTGAGTCTGTTGACGAGGGTGTGACGGGAGATAACGCGCGGCGACAGATGCTGCCGGTGATTTATCCCGGCTACCTTTACAGATCATCAGACTGAAGCGTGTTCGCCTGACTGCGCCGCGCCTGTACTTTCAGAGCGCGCAACAGAACTCTTACTCAGCTTTATTACCGACGCCTGCGGCCCCACCGGAAGTCACAAGCTGTCAGACACATTTGGGTCAAAATCTAAGACTCAAACTCGCAACACAAGCTCGTTTTTATTTGCTCCAGCTACGGGAGGCACTTCTGAGCTGACATATTTAATGCATATGTTTTTATCTCCCACCATTTCCAGTTGATCTATTAATAAAGAACGCATAAATGCCAAATTACCCTGGAAAATGACAGAGCAAGTTTAATTAAAACCAGAATGAAAGCTGAAGCAGAGTGAACTAACATGGGCTGAATTATTAAACTCTGAACATGGAAAACTTTGGCTGTGGAGATGTTTGTTCTTGTTCTGCACGTCATTGTCTCTGCTGAAATAAGCTGGATTTTCCTTCAGGAGGATCATCTGAAGAAAAGGTTTTCCACATTTAAGGAAAACTCACTGCAAAAACACAAAATATCACCACGTATTTCAGACTGGTATCTGCTGCAAATATCTTAGTAGTACACTAGAAACAAGACAAAAGCTTAAAAGTAACTTTTCAGCAAGATATATAAGCTTGGTTTAGGTCAATTATTTCTCAATATAGATTTTAAAAATTTACTTCTTACACTGGCAAATTTTTCAGTGGAAAAACCTGCCAGTAGAACAAGTACTTTTTTATTTGTATTGAAGAATTATTGACCTAAAACAAGCTTATTTAGGGGAAGCTCAGTTTGCTAAACATTTTCAAAGTCAGCAAAGATGCTAAAACGCTACAGAAAACCATTACCAGCTGATTAGTGCGTCTGCCTCTGCTGGTTTGGACGGCTGTTTGTGGTCGGCTGCTTTAGGCAACCGGCTAAGTAAAACCCTTCAGCTGGAGGTTTTCCTTCTTCAGAATTTTATCCACTTAGTGAAATTCAGCACCGCTGGGAGCCAAACAGGCCAACAGCATAACGCCGCCGTTATCGGACTTCACGAGATTATTACGTCTATAAAACTCTCCCTGACTTGTTATTTATTTGAGTAACTTTTTTTTTTTTTTAAATCTACTTTTAGGAGTATTTTTACTAAGCTGTACTTTAAGTAATTTTATTATGACGTATTTCTAGTCTTACGTGAGAATAACTTCTGGATTTTCTACCCACCGAATTAAAAACAAACACATTTTGACTAAAAGTCCACCAGACTCAGACTGAGACATCTTTAACAGTTTCTGTTAAAGATTCTGAAGTTTTTATTGAAAGAAACCAATTAGAAAATATTTCCTTTTGCCTGATTTTGTTATTTTTTATTACTTATATGAATTCTTATTATTTTCCTCCTGAAAATACCTACATTTCCACTTAACTTTATATTATGATAACGTATTTTTAAATATTAAATGACTGACAATTTGATCAAAACCCAAACCCAAAACTGTTCAAATAAGAAGGTCAAACTGAAAGTGACATTAATGCTAATCAACCTGTAAAACATCTCTGTTTGCACTAATTTATCTACAATGTCATTGTGCATCAAAAGGAGAAAATGGTTCAGATTTGTGAGTGGTGCCGTCTGGAACAGAGGGGGTTCTGCCCGTGAGAACGCTTCCTATTATTTATGCAGAGCAAAGAGGCAAGCGGAGGCCAGCCTGGGTCCATTTAATTTCTGGGCTCATCATGAGGACAGTTACTATTTTTAGCCTGAACACGGGGAAAGTGAGAAAGATGGAGAGGCTGAGGGAAGCGGAGACGCGCAGGGACAGAGGGAGAAGAGAGTCTCAGGGTGACAGAGGGGTCCAATCGGTCATTCTGACAAACCTTATTATAACCTCTAAAGTGCAAGGCTGGAAACACTCCCGCTGTTAAACAAATAGCACCCACTCTCTGCTTTTCATTTGCCTGTTAAATGGTGGTAATATGTTGGGGGTAATATTTCCAAAGCTAAGAATATTCTGCCTCCATAACTTGTAGGAAGATGTGCTAACATTCAGACAACCACATTATTGTCTCATTGGTTCTGTTTTTACTGTATTTTCAATTCAAATCTCCCTTTTAGCTGATAAATTATTGAGTAAATAGACATTTGAGATCAACAACAAATATATTTAAGGTTTTTAATCTGTTATTTAGGTTATTCAACCATCAAACTGGTTCAAAGTGCTATTACACCCATTTGATTTTTCATGGAACTAGCTAGCCGCTATGTGTTTAGCACTGAGATGCTATTTTAGGCTAGCATAGCTTCTCCGATAAGCTAACTTGTTTTAGCACAGCTTGAACACAACAATAGTCTTTTCCAGCTTTGCATCAGACTGTTTTTAAATAAAAATGAATCCCCACCGGCTCAGGAGAAGCAGCTTTGTCGTCCGTTGATGTTGTTAGCGGACGTCTCAGATTTACAGCGTAGCAGAAACATATGAATACAAAGGTTCCAGGTGGAGCATTTATATGTAAAAAAAAAAATTCAACATGATAAAATCTGTGTAAATAATTAATTAAAATCAAGGCATTAAATATAACTTTTTATGTTCTTGGTGTCAAAAAGAGGCTAAATTAGCACAGACTGCTAATCTGAATACAGCACAGACAGTAAATATAATTGGTATGCAAATTAGCAACATTAGCCATTATTGGACACAAGTCTGACCTGTAGGTGGCAGTAAGGTGCTTTGAATATCATGGACTAACTATGAATATAGTTCCATATAATCACTGTATTAACATCTGCTGGTCTCCCAGCAACCAGACAGATAAGACAGATTTTATTTTCTAGTTCTCGAAAGCCCCGCCCCTTTCTAATGCTGCCCTGGGCAACCGCCGATGCAGTAAATAATCAAAAAGCACCAAAACCTACAGAACTGCAATGGGCTGAAATGATGAAACCAGTGCAGTTTAATCAAACTGCAGTCAATGAGAGGTTAAACTCCACGACTCAGAATCAAACATCAAAACATTTAAGGAGGCTTTGAAAGAATCCCTGGTTCATTTGGAGTTTAACCTCCAACTGGAGTTTAGTCAGTTTTAGGTTAAACTCTAATTGATTAATTAGAATTTAACTCCAAAAACCAAATCAACTAACTGGTTATTTAATTCACCAATTGGTCAATTAAAAGTATTAACCAATTAATACCACAGATTAATTGGAGGTAGTACCACTGATGACCATTTGGTGGCAAAACCCATTCCTGGCTCTAAAGGTTCAGGGACTCGTGAACGGAGAATAAAACCGCTTTTTCAAAAACACAGTATACTTTCGCTTTTCTTTCTTCAGACCTTTACTGCGTCTTTTATTAGATTTATTACATCTGATTGGTGTGCTTGTTCAAGATGTGGTTTTATTTAATTAAGTTTCAAATGTCAACTCTGCTCCACCTTCTAACTCAAATGCGGTAAAGTCTTCAGACTCCGAAATGTTAGAAATAGAATCGGCTGAATGTCAAACTCAAAGCTTCGGTATTAAACTGGACTGTACACACAGTATGATCTTTCTTGATGCAACTTTTTTGAAAATGTACTAAACCAACAAGTTTAGTACATTAATGACTTTGCTGAAAGTGATGACCACACAAACAGTCCAGGAAGAAGCAAGTAAAACTAGCAGTTAAGATAATTTTAGTAACATAACAGCACAGAAATAAAACTGAATGAAACACAGTGAATATTTAAAATTCGACTGATTAAAAGTCACAACTCAGCTCACCTTAAATGGTGCAGAATCAAAACGTTTAAGGAGGCTTTGAAAGAATCCTGGGTGCTTCTGCTCAGCTGACCTCACCGACCTTTTTGGAAGCACAAAGTGAAGAGAAATGGCAGGTGAGTCGTTGCAAATTTGTTCAATAGTTTAAAAACAAACAGGAAAGTGAATAGGAAGTAAGTTCAGATCTTATATTTGTCTCTTAAATGTCGAGTTGTTGCATATCGGCTGTAAATCAAACACCAAAGTAAGAAAGGAAGGAAAACTTTCTTACAGCCTGAAATTCATGTGTCTGGCATTTAGCATGGCTCTATTGTTCGTTACTCTGTTAATTGTAGGAATAAATGTTGTCAAACTGTGGATTAAAACAGCAGGACTTTTACAGAAACTCTTGGACTCTGTGCTCTTTCAGACAACCTGCTAGTTTTATATTATTTAGATAATCGTGAAGCATTTTTCTCAGTAAACTGTTTCTGCAAACAGAACCTCTGTCAACTGTTAGCCACTGTCTGCTGCACTGAATCATAACAGGAGAACATGAAGGTTAGTCTCCTTATTCGCTTTTAATTAAAATAATGCATCATTAGTGTCAATGTTCAATATTCATTATGAAGCCAAATGAAGCAGCATTTATCCTGTGAGATGATTATATGTGTTTGTGCTGCTGCTGCTTGGAAATGCTAACCAGAAAAGAGAGCGTACGCCACAAAGAGCTCCAGTTTCTAACTGTAGCTGTTTACCATTAGCATCAGGAGCAAAAAATGGTTTGTTAGAAAGACAAAGATGCTTCATTGTCCCTTTAAACATCGATTCAACAGCTTACAAGTGGTCCTGGTTGTATTAGCTCCTGCATCTGGCATTACCACTAGTTAACAGTGTAAGCCAATGCTAATGGTGTTAGCTCTAGCTAAATGTGTAAGCCCCTGCTAATGGTGTTAGCTCTAGCTAAAGGTGTAAGCCCCTGCTAATGGTGTTAGCTCTAGCTAAATGTGTTAACTCCATCTAATCGTATTAGCTCTAGCTAACAGTGTAATTTCAATCTAATCGTGGTAGCTCTAGCTAATGTCCTTAGCTTTAGCTGAGTAATCTATCGATTATTCTTACGATTAATCTGGTAATCGGATAACAAAAAAGATAAAATAAAACATTGGTAAATCTAACATAACAGCAGTGTTACTATCGCATATCAACATCAGTCCAATTTTTCACATTTCTGCTTCTCTAACAGTTACTTTTCTGTAGTTTAGAAAATTAACCTGTAACAATAATAGCTCATTTTGTTAACTTGAAGAAAAGTTATACAAAAATC
>CAEGAE010003161.1:0-15113 GCA_903067095.1 Girardinus metallicus
ATATATATATATATATATATATATATACTTAAAAATGTATTTTATATATAATTAAAAAAACACTGGGAGATGGCAGCAGATGTGAGCATGTAACACTTATTAGGCAGGTATTATAAAGAACTGAGACAGAACTCTTAAAAATATACTTCAGTATAAACCTACTTTAAAATTAATAACTAGTAATTACATATTAATTAATAGTTATTATATTAGAAGGTGTTTAGTCATGAATGATGCATTAAAAACTGATAAAATGAGACAACCAAACATTAATCATAGAGCTCCCCATCTCCACAGTAAGCATACTGGAAGTAAACCAAATGGGAAGGAATAATGGAAGGAGGCTGCCGATGCATTAAAAATGTGCATTAACTATTTAGAAAGCCTGGATAGAGAGGTTGTCAATTTGAATGAAGCCAAACCATTTTGGTTCATAATGAATTGATAACCGATTCACTGTAATGTAAAATGTATCCTTTGAGTATATCTGATGCCAGGCACTTAGTCTAGCTATAAATGTGTTTCCAACAGGACACTGACTAAGTGGCCCAAATTATGTAAACACAAGAAAACAGTAAAATTGCCTCTGCTTATATCCACTGGCTGTTTATCTGATAACAAAAAAGTAGCTATAAATTATTTTTGCTAAGGCCACAGCTACATGAAGTACTACTTTGAAACAATGATGTGGTAACTGATTGATTTTAGCCAGTGGTGTTTTAGTTATGGGCACAAAAACAAATGCACCAATTCTGCAGGGGGGGGGGGGGGAGCAGAAGATCTAAAATCTTTGTATCTTTGAGTTGCTACATGAGCTAAAGTTCTGTTCGCTGTGTTCATGTCCAGTGAATGGAGATTTGGTTTCTCTAATCATCTCATCTTGGATGTACACAAAACAAAATAGTTGATTGTTGATTTGGGGAAAAACAGATCAAACTTAGATCAAACTGTATTGCCTGCAAGCAAGATCATTCAGGTTCTGCAGAAATATGCTACAGATCTTCTATAAGTCTGTTATGGAGAGCGTCATCTCTGCTACTGTCATCTGTTGGGGCAGCAGCATCAGAGCCAGAGACCTATAAAGGCTCAACAGTCTGATAAAGAAGGCTGGTTCTGTTCTGGGGACGACTGTGGAACCTCTCAAGATGATGCTAAGAAGGATTATTCATCTGATCAAGAAAATTATGGACTGAACTGCCTTCTTGGGAAGGCAGAGCATCATCAGTCAGAGGCTTCTTCACGTTTAGTGCAGTACAGACTGCTGCAGAAGATCTTTCCTGCCAACATCCATCACCCTTTTCAAAAATTCTTCAAAGAAACTAAATTAATGAGTTACAACAACATTTGATTTCCCTTGGGGATTAATAAAGCATTTTTAAATTGAATTGAATATTGTGAACAGTATTCACAATACTGTTCACAACCAATCCCGCCGAATCAACAGGGTTGGTTCAGCAGATTCATTCTCACCAAAAAAGAAAACAGGGTTGGTTCAGCGGATTAACTCCAAACAGATTTGATTATTTCTAAGGTGATTAAGGTGAGTAAACATACAATCACACCTATAAATAGGAATAAACTTATTTGATAATCTAAAAGTCTTAGCTCAGAATGAAAAACATAAGGTACCTGAAATTTATTATTGTAAAGTTATTTATGAAATTGCTAATTGTGCCCTTGCTCTGCAGGACTTTTAAAATAAACAAATTGCATCAAAGTGCTACATAAATGAAGTTGCCATTGACCAGTGTGTTAACCTTTCCTGCTGAACCTCTGAACTTTGTGGGGGAGACACAGGGGAGCTCCTTCTAGCTCCAAGACTGAAGTGGTAGGGGACTTCAGGGTTAACTCCCTTTGTGGTTCACAGCGCTGTGGTGCAGCAAGCAAGAAACAGTAGAAGGTTCCTTCGGAGCTGCACATTTATTTCTCAGTGCGGTAACAAGCATATATGACCACTAACTGTTCTACGATCGCTCTCCTACACATGGAACTTTACTTACTCTAATAAAGCTATCTGTGCTGAAAAACATGTGTGCCCCCCTGCTGGTGTGGCGGTGCTAGTGCAACAATGGGCCTCATCCTCATTTATAAACCGTACGTACGCAGAAAAAATGTGCGTACGCACAAGTCGGCATGCAAAAAAATGAACTTTCCTTCACAGTTTGCGTAATCACACGCAAACTTTTTCTCTGGCGAAAATGTGCGGCAGCCACGCAAACTTTTTCTTTGGACAATATCAAACTGCAAAGAGTCAAAACTCACCTACATTCAGTGAAATCTGACTACATTCAGTGTTATTTAGACCAAGAAGCATCAAACTTGATGTTTTTTTAATTATTATTATTATTATTATTATTATTATTATTGTTTAAATGTAAACGATGAAACTGAACCGCATTTATCCTCAGACAGTAACCTAACATGCACACAAAACTTTTCCTCAGTTTTTGTCTCATCAAGATGTAACGCGTCGGTTTGTGCGGCGAAGCGCATGAAATGCATCTATGGGGTAATTTCATTCTCACTAAAAAAGAAAACAGGGTTGGTTCAGCAGATTAACTCCAAACAGGTTTGATTATTTCTAAGGTGATTAAGGTGAGTAAACATACAATCACACCTACTTAAGTAGCTGCGCAACGGTGAGCCACATAACTGAGGAGCGCTTTGGCTCTGATGGACAACATCGCCAATGAAAGGATTCAGAGGAAGCGATTGATCAGAGATCATATTGATCTGCTGGGAAATGTTGATGATGGTTTATTAGCATTTAGATTAACCCCGAATGATCATCCTGGAGCTCTGAGCAAAACTTAAAGAAGGAGCCGTGGGTCACCAGTGCAACTGCAGTCATCCTTCAGTTGAGCCACGCCCGCTTTGTGAATGTGCCTTTATGGACAGAAAGCATCTCTATTCTGTAAATATACAACTTCCGCACATGATTCTACAATTTAGAATAAACATCCACATTCCCACTCAAAGAACTTTCTGACATGCTGTCTTTTTTTAAAGTCCTGGCTGAACGCTCTGCTGTTCAAACAGGCATTTGCACGATCTCTTTATTATTTTTTTTATTTTGGATTTTTTTTTCTTTAAGATGTATTATTTTTGTTTTTGTGAGGTGACCTTATGTGTCCTAAAAGCATCTTTTACATAAAATATATTATATTATTATTATTATTATTATTATTATTATAAAGACTGCTACAAACAAGGACGTTGCCATGGATACTGCTTCACGTGGTGACAGACTTCCGGGTATTTATACTAATTTACGTATGTATTTATGGGTGGCGACAGGGCAGACCAACAGCTGCGTTCTATTTCCCTAAAATTGCATAAAGGAAAGGTGCGCAGCCACGTGCGTGCGCACTGCTTTGTACATTCTGAATTTGTCCATATGCCAAGTTTTAGTGTGAAAACTGCACATTCTTTCATACATAAGGCCCCCCAGATATTCTTTGGAAACTCATGAAACATTTTATTCAATTCATGAAACAAAAAAAAGATGTTTTTGAAGTTTGTTTGGCATTAGCATTACATCAGATAGATTTATATCATTACATCAGATTATTATTTTTGTAATGATTTTGGACTCCATCCCTGAAGGCAGGTAATAAGCTCTCTATCACCAGAAATAAAAAAAAAAAATAAAACAATAGGGCTATAACTTCATTTGCACTGATTCAAGGAAACAAGTGTAGTGATACGAGTGCAGAGCTTTTGGTATTTTTTTTTTTTTTACCTCTGTTTAATGAGGAACTAACTATTGAGATTAAGAATATATTTTTCAACTGAGACCTGGCAGATCAGCAACAGTTTTTTTGAGGAATTAAAAAAAAAAATATTTAGAATTATTGCAAGTTTTCTGATAAAATCTAAAATCAAATTAAGATGAGCGATAAAAGTAAGAATGAAAGAACTTTGTAGGGCTCTTCTGCTGCCATTCATGCCATGCATTGGTATTATTCACAGTGGGAATGGAAATGCAGCAAGTGAGGTGGGGCAAACAACAGGATTTTTACAGTTATTAGTCCAATTGTAGCATAGTCCATCCTGATCTTGTAGCTCAACTAATAATCCTGAAGAAACATATTATTATAAGATTACAGAACCAAACAGCAATTTTGTCTTTTCTGGATAGCTCCCCAACTTCACTCCCTCCCCCTTCACAAATAGAGAACTGTCTTTTAGATTTATTTGTTATCTGATTTTAAAATTGCTTAATATCTGAAATACCTAAGTGTGACAAAAAAAAAAATGCAAACTAAAACTAACCTGCAAGGCGTAGAACACTGTTGTAAGGCACTGTTCTTGCAACTTTATTTTATGTAATATTGAGATGGTAAAAGAGATGTGATATTTGGATACATCACTGTTTTGTAGAACTGAAACAATCATGCACACCAGCCTAACAGTGCAAAAAAAGTTAGTCTGAGGCCCAATGTTGCACCAACGTAAGAGCTGGGAAAGAAGATAAATATGTTTATCTGCAGTATCGGGTGTTATTTTAACATAATATGCCTCTCTGCTAACCACTTTAATTCTGGGAGCCACACAATCCCAGATGAAAACATGCCTCTGAAATGTCTAACTCCTTTTCCACCTAATATCTGTCCTTACCTAATAAATCCCCCACCCCAAAAACAAACAAAAAAAAAAAAAATCCCTGGGTAATGCCTTAGTTCCACTTACTTAATTATGATGATTTTTCCACTCAAAGAAATCCAGCCTGCATATGTGACACGAGACCAATAAAGGCAAGGGTACTGGCTGAAAACAAAGAAAGATGGTGGAGGTTTTAACTGTAATGAACTCTAATGTGTTTGTAAAGATTTTAAAAGCCCCTTCACTGACTTAGAAAACATTTCCCTACATTCAGCCCAGCACACTCTGCAGCTTTGTAACTTGTAATTAACACAGTGCCTAAATCACAGGCTTGCATCCTCAATCACCTCAGCAAAAGGACACAGAGAGAAAGGGGACCTTTCACTGCCTGTCCAGATGCTGCAATGGTGTCCCTATAAAACCCAAGCAGAAAAATTACACAGTACTGGTAAACACAATGGTTTTCCCTGGACACACTCAGTCTATTGTTTTCAGCCTGAAAATTAAAGGGGGGGCTGGATAGACTATGTTTACTTAACTGTCCCTGGTGTGGTCTGAGACGGGAAGGTAGACAAAGGACAGCAACAGGTCAGAAAAGGAAAGCACAATGTGGCAAAGGTGGGATGAAGGCAGAAAGAGAGGAGCGGAGAAAGGGATAAATCTACAGCGACAGAACAGTTTTCTCCCAAGTCTCTGTTTATTTAATCAGGTAGTTTCACAAATTACATAATTTCCACCTTGTCTCTACTTCTAGATAGAAGTTAATGTACAAAACCAGTTGCCTTTAATGTCAGGTAGCAAGCATGACCACAGGACCACATATGAGGAGCCTAGATAGATGCTAACCTAGTCTTTGTGTGAGTGTTTGTGTGTGCAGCTGCGCGTTGCAATCCCATTAGTTGGATGGATCTCCAGACAAATGACTATTATACTAATTAGCACTAATTATGTCGGCTTCCAATTAACCACACAACTACTGGTGACTTCGCTCTTTGTCCTTCCATCTCACTCTCTTTCTTGCTGCCTCCATCTGAGAAACAAAAACTTACAATATTCACTGACATGGCCTCCTCATAATGCTTAGCAACACAGCACAGCTGAAGAGAGCTGATAATCTTGACACTTGAAATTATAAATAAATATTCTGTTGTTCTGCTTCTTGTAGGTTTTTGAACCAAAAATAAAGATTCTTGCTCCCAAATGGGAATTTTTACTCTGATTTTAAAAAGCTGTCCTTACTTTGTTAATTTATCTGAAAGAAGAAAGGGTGTTTTTATAACAGCACTTCATAGTTTATTGTAATTTTGCATCCTCTGCATCTGGTTCACTAGTTTACATGTGTCAGAAGGGAGGGGGGTTGCATTCAATGGCAATCTAGCGTCTAGAGCTGTGTCCACATGTTGGCAAAAAAAAAAAAAGTTGTTCCCAGTGAGGTTTGGACTCCAGGAGGCTGACCTTTGTCTCTGATCCTTTTTGGCATAGGTCTCAAAGACTAGTGATAGAGAACAAAGTGTCAAGATGGGAAATCTCATTGATGTTTTTTGCCGTTTTTGTTGGTGTCCTCCTCCCATAACCTTCATTTTGTGTTGGAGCTGTTCACAACATCGACAGGGGAAAGTCAGGCTGAGAACAGTGACGTACACTCAGCAGAAGACAACGGATGGATCTGGACATCTCAAAGATGTTTTTCTTTGATTCACTTTTCACATTGATTCACGTTTCAGTTGTCTACATAAAATGACTCGTTACAATGAAGTCATTAATTACTCATTAAAGGTAACTGTGGGATAGCTGCAATCATAATTTAACAAAAGGTCAAGATAATTTGTTAAATAAAGGATAACAAAATTGAAAATATAAATTTGGAGTAATTCAATGTAATATAGGGCATGTGTTAGCTCTATACAATTAAAAACAGATGGTTAACATGCTAGAAATCTAATTGACTGTATATGTGTGCAAGTATATAGCCTTTAACAGGATCACAGTTCTAAAAACAGAGTTCGGTATTGGTATTGAAAGGTAAACAAATTGCTTTTTGTTTCTGTGAAGGTCAATAGTAACATTATCAAATAAACAAGCCTAATAGTCCTTCTGGATTATCCTCACTGAAACAAGCTCACAATAATAGCATTTGTTGTAACACAATTTTTAACTGATACACTTGTTACCCTGGTGGCACAAAATCAATTTATGCTAAAATAAAAAGAGTTTCTGCTTGCAGGCAAAAACATCTTAATTTATATTATCCTGTAAGAAACCAAACCCACACCTGGCCTCCTAGATGTACTGCCAAACAATACGTTTGGAGGTACATGGTCAGTGAACGCATAACTCACACTGACCATATACCTCTACAACAGTGGTGCCCAAAGTCGGTCCTCGATGGCCGGCGTCCTGCATGTTTTAGTTCTCTCCGTGGTGGTAGTAACAACCATTTCAGCATGTCAGTGTTCTTCTTAGGCCTCTAATAAGTCGTCATTTGATCTAGGTGTGTTAAACCAGGGAGATAACTAAAACACGCAGGATGCCAGCCCTCGAGGACTGACTTTGGGCACCCCTGCTCTACAACCTTAAAAAGCAGGAGGCAGCGGTACTAAAAAAAACTTTGAAAGCCTTTTGGAACACAAAATACTACAATGCTGAATTTGTGTATTTCAGCTGGTAGCCAACATTACCGCTGTGTAAAGCCTCTACAGAATATTTTTTCTATGTGCCACATTGAAAAAACTCACTCAACTAAAATGATAAAAAGGGGCAAAATGAAAGAATAAGTAGGGACCCTGTATTTGTCCTGACAGAATACTTTCCAACCAAAAAAGGTTGATGTTCCACAAATAATGTACAGCTATCTGCTTGGTATAATTCTCAATTATAGCGCAATCAGAAAGTATTTATACCCTTTTTCCTTTTTCACATTTTGTTACTATATAAAGATTTATGCAGTGCCCTAAAAAAAGTTTTGAAGAAAAAAATTAACATGATGAGCTTTTTATTTCATTGTCTCATAAATATTCACACCCTAGCTTAATGTTGTAATTTAGAACTTTTGATGATGATCACAGCTTGAAGTCTTCTTGGGTGTGTCTCTACAAGCGTTTCAAATCTGTTTTTGGGTGTTTCCCCTCATTCTTCTCTGTAGATCCTGTCAACCCCAGTCATTTTGGGTAACATCAGCCATTTATAGGTCTTTCTAAAGATCTCAAATTGGATTTAAGTTCCAACTCTGGCTGGATCTAAATATTCACAAAAGTCACCCCATTACCTTGGCTGTGTAATATGAGTCGTGGTTTTGTTGGAAGATAAATCATTACCTTATTTTGAGAAAATCTCACAATTTTGGTGAGATTCTGGCATGACAACTACACCACATTGGAGCCGTCTTAATCGTCTCATCTAAAGGGAGAACTTCTCCCCGATCAACTTCTAAAAATATTGTCAGCGGTCTTGTGTAAGTGTGGCCAAAGTTGCAAAACCATCTGAACGCAGTTTTCAGCACCTGATTAACAAAACTAATTTGTGCAAATACTTGCATTTCTGTTATGTTTAAAAGTTTGTTTGTTTGTTTTTTTTTGTCAATTTACATAAAATGTAAAATAGCTGTTTTAACTTTGTCACTTTGCACTGTTGTGTGTCTTTTATACTAGTATGAAAGACATGGAAAGGTGAAATGTGAAATGTGCCATTAGAAAGAATGCTTTCTAATGGCACGACCTGATCAGATCCATCTTTATGCACTGTGTGAAAACTGGTTATGTAATATTATCGAAGAGGTGAAGGACAAAACAAGAACTACTAATGTAAAAACAAAAAGCCACTTTTCCAAAAGTACTATATGACTATAGAAACCAATGTCAGCGTGAACAATGTGTGTGAACTCGATTATGCATTTTATATTGTATACTGTGCTCATGTGACACACGGGGGTAGTCTACACCACACAAAAAATAGCTTTTTTCAGTCAAAATGAAAAAAAGACGTAATTGCTTGAACAAAAGCAAAAGGCTTAAGGTCACCATTTTAAACATTGTTAAAAAGTTTGTTGCTTGACATAACCTCCTGAATTAAAGCCCCCAAACTTACAACAGCCAAGAGTATCATTTCCCAGGAGTAAAAATCCAGCCTTTGTCTGGAAGAGACAGTACTCCAGTGACCTTCTGTTTATTGATTTAGGTCTCTGATCTCACACATACAATCATTTGGCTCTGGTATTAACCTGTCAATCAACATTACATTCTTTTTATCCCCGTCTCCAGAGGTTTGCTGGCTTAGCTCTGTAAATATGAAGGTATACTGTAAGTGCCATGTGGAAAATGACAAATGAACATAATCTAAGATGAACTATAAAAAGATGTGTTTAAGGGAAGGAGAGAGGACTTGCAATCCATTTTGCAAATCCTTAATCCGTCTATTGACTTGTTCCACAGTGTCATCTGTCCCTCCTGTCGTATTCACCTGCAAGCATTTAACCAAGTGTCAAAACCGACTCTATAAATCACTCCTTGGTGCAGTGTGCCATCTTTCACCTCAATGCTTATTCTTGCCTTTGCTTTCATTCCTTCTGTTTTATCAATAGGTTAAGAACTTTTCACAGACGCAGATGAGTGTGTGGGTATAAGTGTGTGAGTGTATGTAAACCAGGAATGTGTTTAGTGATGGATGTGTGTGTGGCAGGTAATTAAAAGTGTGATTAGTGTATAATTAAAAGAGGCCTTTGTCTTTAGAATATTTAATGACTTTGGACAGAGAACACACTATTGCACATGCACACAACTCTTTACAGTCTGTTATCCCAGACTGTAAAGAGTTGGATAACGTCTGCTGATATTACGTGGGATGTAGACAGGAAGAACAATCAAAGGAGTGGAAGAAGAAGAGTAGAAGGGAAAGCCAAAAAAACTTAGGTGGACCAATATAATGCACCTTTCAAAGATACAAATCTGGAGAATTATTCATCATTAGCAGGAGCCACAATAGATGAAAACACACCTGAATCTGTCTCCGTCCATTCTTTCTGTATTTGAATGATTAGCTCAAATAAAACAGACAAAAGAAGGTGATCAAAAAGTCATTAAACTCAAATCATAAAGGCCATCACAAGTTCAGAAAATTATTATACGTTTACATAAATTCAAACTTTGTTTACTTTTTTATGTCAAATGTGACATTTGCACTGTCAGATCACATTTAAGTGGTAGTAGTAGTAGTTGTAGTACCAGTAATTCTTCTGGTACTTCTTGGAGTCACGTCTGCATGCCATGTTGATGTTGACACAAGCAGTTACTGATTTTGAGATTATTTTTAGGTCTACTTGACAAATGAAAATGCCATTTTCACAACACCCAAATATTTTGTAATAATGAAGTGTCTGTGTCAAAGTTGCACTGAGATATAGGGTCTATGACCAGAACCCACCAACTACCATTCTTTGATCAGCTGACAAAAAGCCAGTCTTCTTCTGGTTCAGTGTTGCCATATCTAGTAAGTATTCAGACTCTCAGGCAGCTCTTCCTCAAAAACCATAACAAGCTACAACATATATATGGGTGTGTGCGTGTGTGTTTGTACCTCTTTGCAGTCTGTGCAGATACTTTTTTCCTGAAGTGAAATACCTATTGTTTCTTCACAACAAGGACCTTCATCCTTTATTCTTCCTCTAGATATTGTTGGACCAAAACAGTTTTTTCTGTTGAAATGTTCTTACAACAGGCCTAAGCAATTAAGCATATACACACTTCAATTTTCAATTAAATTCAATAGACCGGCTCTCAGTAATATTTACAAAATCATCATGTTGTGTATTTGATGAAACCTTCTAAATTGTAGTTATCTTGATGCAGTTAGTACACACAGTAGGAAAAACTGTTTTGAAAGTAGTTGTGTGGAGAAGGACGAAGCAGACAGGTGCAGAAGACATACAAAATTCTGGATAGAAATGCCTGTTTTAGTCATACTTTTTAAGAAATGAAAATAAAACATGTTTTTCACATCCTGTGCAATGTGAACTTTTTTGTGTGTTATTTAAGCCCAGGAGATTAAAAAAGTTTTAAAAAATTCAAGGCCATCAAAAAGGTAATTTTTCTATCTCATCTACCATATGGTCATTGGTAGATATGCTGTATTTGAATAAAACTGCTGGAAAACCACTAAATAGTAAATCTGCAAAATATTTAATCGCCATGGAATGAAAAGAAAATATAGAAACTGACATAAAATTACAGTGGTAGCATAATAAAAAAAACATTTTGAAAGAAAATCACTGACAAAACATGCAGAAGGAGCACAGGTTGCTCTATATTGTTTAATTAAATGACATAAACAAAAGAAATCATGACAAATGTAAACTCACTCCAAAAGCTAAAAACTAGCTAAGCTCTGAAAGTAGCTTCATTCTTGATGAACTGACTGTATAGATGAAGCCTTAGAGTCTACATTTTCACCTTAAACATCTTAAAACTATTTTTTGTGATAAATAAAAATGTGCTTTAATTAGTTGCTGCTGCTCGTGGCACAATGCACTGTGAAATAGCTGGCTGGCCAATCCATACCGTCTGTCATGAGTTGAGGGTGAGTGGTGGGGAGAATGAATGCTGAGGACCCAGGTTGAGATGAAATGATGATGATTTAATGGAAAAACGAAAACAATTCAGCTCAGCAGTCAAATGAGCAGGCAGCACAGTGGAAGGGAAGCAAGGCTTAATGCTAGTAGCAACTACTCAAAAATAAGACCGCAATCAAGAGCTGACGCCGACACAGGACTTCACAGTTTAACTGTGACGACGTACTAAGATGCAACAAGCACAAGACAACTGACTACGACAGACATACGACAATGATCCGACAAAACACAGAGTCAACAGGTGTACAGAGGGAGACAACCAAGGGGCAACGAGTGATAACCAACGGGTAGCCTGGACAACACAGAGACTCCACAGAAGACAGAAATCTAAATTAACACAGAGAAAAACTCAAATCATGACACTGTCTCATATAAACCATTATCCTAAAAATAATTCAATTGTTGCAACATAAACAAATGATACATTGTGTAGTTTAAGTATTGCAAACCTAAAATAACTTGATACATTTTGTTTAGACATATTGAGATTATAAGTTATTTGCAAATAAGGTATTTGGTCTAGACTTTTCCATGGTAGATACTCCTAAGCTGAAGTGTTGTTCTAGTCAAATTTACTTTGTTCTCCCTAGATCACCAACAACAGTATTATTTTTGTTAACCTACATACATTAAAAAAACATGCTGTCATCAGAGCATAATTTATTTTTCAATGCAGCAATCAGTTGCACTAATGTTCAAAACTTTCTTTTCAGTTTGCAGGTTTGCCTGAGCAGAAATGGAGTAATGTCTGGGGATGTTCTGGATGTTAAGTATGAACTTAATTTAGCTTAGTTTATTTGTAAGTAGATAGAGCAGAATATTATTATCATCCATCCATCCATTTTCTTGTCCCTAGTGGGATCAGGAGGAGAGCTGGTGCCTATCCCCAGTGAACGTTTCAGGCAAGAGGCGGGGGACACCCGGGACAGGTTGACAGTCTGTCATAGAATATTATTATCAGTGTACTTCAAATCACCATTGGTCTGTTTATGCTTGGGAACTCTAATGGCGTACGTATAATGTTTTGAAATGTCAAATGAAACACAGTAAGGATAATAAGATTGTTTTTTGTCGTGTAGATTAACTTAAAAAGATAGGCTCTTATTACTTTAATTATTTTCTGAAAAAAATGACAATGTCTTGTATTGAACAAATATTTTTGACCACAATACTACATATATTTGTGAAAAGATACTAGCTAGAATTGTTATTGTAGATTTCACAGATTCGTTTATGTTAAACTTACTTCATCACAGATTCAATTTCTCAGTGCAGTTCAATGGCAATGATACCAAATATGAGTACTGCACATAAACTTCTAATTTTTAACACATTAATATATCTCCAAGATATTCTCACATTATTGTGGCATTTAGCAAATTAAAAATAATTTTGGTACTTCTGAATGACTCAAAACAAGACATGTTTAGTCTGATTTAAGATTAGGGGAAAAAAACGTGTACATCTTTTTATTATGCTTTCAACTACCTTCATACTCAAAACTTGTGCAAACATTTAAAAACTTTTTCATGTTTGATTTTCAATTTTCCCGCAGGACAACAAAGGGGACAGATTTTGCTAGTGGTCTTAGCTAAATGAAACACTAAGAATGATGTAGGTAAAGTAAAATCACAAAAACAAAAACTGCAGTAACTTACTGGTAATCACCAACTGTGACCTTTTTGAGTGTTCTTGTGTTTGAATATGTTACAATAAACAGTAAACCCTCAGACTGAAGGCAATATTAGCTTTGGTGATGACAATATCAGTTGTGATATATCCCTACATTTTTCTATACTCTTTTTTCATTTGTCTTTCCAACACTTTGTGACCTTTACAGCGTTTTGAGCGACATCATTAATGTCTGTTATGAGCATCTGCTGCTCTGAGACTGTCCAACTGGCTAAATAATTACATAGATTTCATAACACCTGGAACATATTTGCCAACAACTATTAAGCGCTTTAAACAATCTTTTGCCATACGAGTATTACACAAATTAAAATTGTGATGGCAAGATATTTGCGATATTGTGTATCCCTAAGCCTGAATTCAGATCCCTGTAGGGACTTTTGGTGTGAAGCCTGCATGTCATCCCTGTGTACAAACAAGCTCTTCCTGGATACTTCTGCTCTGTCTCACCCGCTATGATCACGCATGTTACGGTTGATAAGACCTTGTAAGTTGCCTTTGGGTGGGAGTATGTAAAGTTATGTGTACCGTCTGCCCATATAATAAGCAGATGGCCTGTCCAAAGTTTGATTGTCTCACATTTACTGAAAACTCGAGATAGGCACCAGCTGCAGAGGTCCCACTCCACACCAGTCAGTACCATTGCTAAAGTAAGGATAGAAATTGAATAGATGGGTCGATGGACGCTTGAGTGTTCGCAAATAAAGATGTTTGGTGAAAAAACTTTTAGAAACTGAATAAATACCATGAAGATGTTCATGTTCTATTATGCATGCCTTGTTTATTCAAGGTACAAAGCACCATTTTCTTCAGACAGAATCAAAGAACTGAGACTATAGCCTTTAATACCAGAAATGTGACTACTGTGCAGTAATTTTCAGAAAGACTATAGAAACTAGAAAAAACAGAGTCCACTGAAAGATACAAATGGCTTTTTAATTCAAGAGTATTGACAACATGTTTTGTGGCTATGGAGCAACATTTGAAGACAAAGCAACTGTAAGATTGTTAGATGAAATATAAAAAGATGGTAGTAAATATTCTTTGCTAGCATATTCAGTCATACACCAGCGCATTTATAAGTTACTGGTCTTGTGCTCCACCTCCTGCTGACTTTCTGTTTTCCTGAGTGTGTGAGGGAGTGTTAGCCTATGCTATTTTGGTATTATTAAGCACAACCACACAGTTAATGTCCTCCCTATTTTCCAGTGTCAAAAAGTTTTCTTTTTACGTCTGTTGTATAAGAAATATGACAGAAAGAAGACAGCAAATTTGGGAAGCAGCTACAAACAGATCCCTAACCTAAGGATAGCTGATAGGGCTCTCAGGCTCCTCCAATATTTTCGGCAAACATTGAGCTTATTATTGTGGTTATTAATGATTGGATTTGACAGCTGGTTGGATTCAAAAAATGATGCCCTTATTGACTTTAAAATGTATGAAAGGAGGACAAAAAATGTGCATTATTAGAAACATGATGTTTTAGTGTGTGGCATGCTTAGGTCTTCTTAGCCCCTACAGATAATAACAAAACAGTTTTATACAAACTACAACAAATTTCATCTGGCAGATGAAACAATGAATATTCATAGTGTGACAGCAGGCCCTAAAGTGTTATTCTCCCTAATGCAATTGTTTCTGACTGCACCTGGACAATGACTAATATTACCAGAAAAAGCTATTCAATTAAAGCAACCTCTTGTTCCTCGTCTCCCATGACCACACATGATGCTCTTCAATCCCTGTGAAGTTCAGTGATAAAATATTCAAAGGTTGATATGATTTTTTTTACTGCAAAATTTATGCATAATAATGTGGAGGCAGAACAAATCGCCTCTAGACATTTTCTAAGAAATACCAAGTCTTTTGTATTGCAGGCAAAATGTGAAGTAAAGGCAGTGGATCTGAATCTGAATCGAACAAAAAAAGCAAGGGCACAAATATTAACTGCTACTTCATAATTTTCACATAGCTTATTGCTAGTTTATATATATATATAAAAAATTCCCTTCTCACCCTCTGCGGGTGGTCTCTTTCATCCTCTGAGCTCGGGTCCTCTACCAGAGGCCTGGGAGCTTGAGGGTTCTGCGCAGTATCTTGGCTGTGCCTAGAACTGCACTTTTCTGGACTGAGATGTCTGATGTTGTTCCTGGGATCTGTTGTAGCCACTGCTCCAGTTTGGGGGTGACTGCCCCGA
>CAEGAE010003164.1:0-16188 GCA_903067095.1 Girardinus metallicus
ACTCACACCTAGGGACAATTTGGAGAGGCCAATCAACCTGACAGTCATGTTTTTGGACTGTGGGAGGAAGCCGGAGAGAACCCACGCATGCACAGGGAGAACATGCAAACTCCGTGCAGAAAGACCCGGGCCGGGAATCGAACCCAGAACCTTCTTGCTGCAAGGCAACTGCTCTACCAACTGCACCACTGTGCAGCCCCATCAGGACTTTGTAATAATCTAAAAAAAAATTATATATATGTAAAAACTTCTTATTTCTCAAATATAGAGTCACGAGTTGCAGTGTGCCTACTGCAGCTTTCAATGCTAACAGGATCAAATAAACTAAATCTGAAAAATTTTACTTGTGTTTTGAAAATCTGGGTTGGGATCCTGATTGCTTTCCTGATTTACTTATCCATTAAAGTCCTGCACTGTACACACTTTTGTTTGGAATTGTTTTTCTTTAAGATTAATGTGTTCTTACTCAGTGCTGAAATGTTAAATTGAAATGAAAATTTTGGCAATCTCAGGAAATGTGTAGATGTGAAATGATCAAATGTTTTCACTGTTGAAAAAGTAGCTGACTTCTTATTTTTCAAATTTTTAGATTACGGTTAATGAATCTGTAATATAGTTAAACATACAAAACCAACTTGATATTTTTAAACACATATGCCCTTTCTTTTTAGTTATAAGAAAAGACATTCAAAGTAGTTGTCAGTTTGACATTTTCCTTAATTACTGACTTCCAGAAACAGCAAGCAGTGGAAAGTTGATATCTTGCTAGTTTTTAACTGCTCAAATTCAATTCAAAAATGCTTTCTATATCCCAGGGGAAGGAAATGAAATATAATAATAATAATAATAATAATAATAATAATAATAATAATAATAATAATAATAATAATAATTGTTATTATTATTATTATTATTATTATTATTATTATTATTATTATTATTATTATTATTATTATTATTATTATAAGAAAAGACATTATTATTATAATAATAATAATAATTATTATTATTATTAATAATTAATTATTATTATTTTATCAGTGTTAATATTATTATGTGTTGCATTCTTTATAATTACTGCTATTAGAACACTTACACCATTTTACTTTGGATTAACTTGTAGTCCTATTTACTAAATGTGGCATTTTTTTTATCTCTTAGAAGTACAGGTTTTCCTGGTTAAGTCTTCAAACTATGGCTTGTGAATTCTCTTTTGTGGTGACCATGTTGTAGGTTTTGCACATCTGAATAGCTTGCACTTTATTTTGTGTGATAAGAGTATATTTAATCACATCCTGCACAGCTAATTTGCCTTATTTGTATAATTTCCAATGAAAGTGTTCTTCTTGAGACTGTGCTGTGGAACAGTTGTTAGCACTGTTGTTTTGCAGCAAGAACATCCTGGGTTTGATTACTAGCTGCGATATTTCTCCATGAATATGCATGGGTATTCTAGCTTTCTCCCGCAGATCAAAGCCATACATGTAAGATTAGCTGACCACTCCAAAACCGAGGCCTGAGTGTGTGAGTATATGGGTGTTTGATGTGAGTTTCCGTTGACCTGGGATGCAAATGTCATACTGGCGAAAAAGTTATAAATGATTATCACTCTTCTGTCAAATTTTTCTGACACTCTTAAAATAAAGGACAACCCATTCTATTTAAGAAATTTCTTAATTAACAATTGCAAAGTCAATGTGTTATATGCTGGCTGATATATAATTTCCAGCGAGGACGCAACATCGCTGCAGCCTGTAGTTATTTGTTATTTAAAGAACTCAGTTTGACTAGTAAGTATTTCTTATTTTGTGTTTGAGGGGTCTGAAATTGCTATAAATGTAAAACAAACACAAATTTGTATGTTTATGTTTGGAGATTTAACAATTTTGCTATGTAAAATGTACTGCCTGATGTTGTATAAAAAGTCTTGTAGAACATGTTGATGGACTACAGTTTATGACCATATTAAAAAGCACTCCACTATGTTTGCTTTCAAAGCCTTGTTTGTCTAAAACTGTGTGTGTAAATAGATCACTGACATGGCAATTTATGGACCATGAAGAGAAATGAATGGCTGTAATGATCCAGGCACCTTTTGATGGAGGACCTAGTCTATGTGTGTGCTACAGCAGCTCAACAGTAGAGGGACACATTTGTCTGTCTAACAAGAACAGCAGAAGTGTTTCCTAACACCTGAGTACCTACTTCATAGCACATTTGGCATGTCGTGAAATTTGCCGGTATTTGTAGTTCTGTAATAGCAACTTTCTATTTATTGAACAGTAAAGTTTAATTTGTATTTGCCTCATTTGCAAAACAGTTGTGTTCACGAAAAAAAAAAAACTTAGGTCTTCTACCGCTAGCTGGTTTGGTTTTGGTCAACTTGATCAGCAGGTGTTTTAGTACCCCGCATAAACCACAGTGGTATGTCCTCACTAATTTCCCTTGTGTCTTGATTTTTGTAAATAATCTGATAATGCTGACTCTAAGCGTATCTTCAAAAAGTTGCAGTATTGTGGAGTTTGACCATCACCTGTGGTTTATGTTAAGCTTAACGATTAGCTTAACGATTGTTTTTTTCCGTATGCATTGTTGTTTACTTAGTTGGAAGTGTAAGGTGATCCAGTTTAAAGCTCTTGGAAAGTATTTTGCAACATTGACAGGAAGTTATGACATCCTTTGTTCTAGCTAAGTTTCTCCTTCCTTCTCACCTGCAGGGGATGCGTGGGGGGAGGGGTAGTGACCATCATTTTGTTTTGATCGGCCGATAGATTTAAAATTAGACGACGTAACATATGGTAACCAATTTTGTGCACTGTTTATGTTTCGACATGTAAACATTGAAATCGTTTTGTCAGCAGTTTAACTCCGCAAAACACTAATCATCACATACAGGTTTTTATAACAATGGTATAAATGGCAAAGATATCGGTTATTTTCGTGCTTTTTCAATCCTGCAGCCACTTCTTGTTGTGGATTTTTCTTCTGATAAAACTTGCGTTTGTTTGCAAACAAAGGGAAGCCACGTGGAGAACTGGAGCCTCTAGGGGAGTGTAGTTTTCTTGTCGGACAAGCCTACATCCCTGGAAGGAAAAGAGACTTAGTTTCCCAGGATGCATCAGTAAAATCTGCGTAGGCCCAGTGGAACGTATTTTTTTTCCCCTGACAAGTAGATGTATATAAAGGGTTCTGTTTACAACAGGGTCAGGTAGTTAAGAGTCTTTGTTTTTGACATCGGAGCACGTCAAAATGTCCTGACTGTGTTGCAGCCAAGTTATTTTTTCACAACAGTTCGATGGAAGATATGACAAGTTAGTGGCGAGTTTTTTTAAGATAGAGTTTTATTTTTTTTTCCTAATACTTCCCCCCCCCCCCTTTGTTTTTCCTTTACTTGTGACAGAAGACAGAGGCCGCATCTGGACACTTATTAACACGGTAACGCTTTCGTCTTGTAAAACTGTATTATTTGCAGACATTTGTTGGGCATGCTTCTCGTTCTGTTGTAATTATTTATTTATTTTTCAAGAATCTAGCTAACTTTTATCAGTTTGCTAAACCAGTAACGGCCGGGCGCGAGCCAGCTTCGCTTTGTTTAACCGATTCTTAGCTTATCTCTCCACGCAGCTGCACACGCTTTAATTAATTAACAGTAATAACATAGTACAACCTTTTAGTTTTAAAAAAAGTGATATATCCAGCTTAATGTCAAAATAAAAACACAAATAGATACATAAGTTCAGATGGTTTTATTATTAGATCTCTGTTTGTTTGCTTTAGCCGGGTGTTTCTATATATGCCATGTTTTCTTTGTTTCCTCCGAAGTACAGCTCATTCACACTGCAAATGTCAGACTTCTCCTGGCTAAACCTTTATTGTAATCTGCCTGGCTGCAGTGACCCGCTGCACCGCTGCTGGCAAATAAGACACGTGAAAGGGTTGAGTCCAAGTTAAAAATAACAAGGGATAAATGACCTCACTAGGACTTAGGCCTGTGTTGTTAGTTTTTGAAACAAGCAGTATAGCCCAAGGCATATTTTTTTTTTTCTCTAGAGCTAATGAAGCTTTAGAGAGAAGAAAACACTTTGTCTTGGTTAAGAAATTTGGTTGGTCTATGCATTTGTACTTTTTTGTATTATAAAAAGTGACAGTAGCAAAAGATTAACATTTTTTTTTTAAAATGATGCAAAAAAAAAAGTTACTCAAGGTTATCTGTTGGCAGTCCGGACTCACTTACTCAAGCGCTCATGAAATTATCTCTAATAGCATCCCTCATTACCAGTTTCTTTCAAAACAAACCTGAATGGCATGTAGGTTGGCCTCTCCAACCGTTTCTTTCCCGCCTCTGCCTCTTTGTCTCATGCAAGCAATTGTGCTTCAGGGCACAACTGTTTGCTGAGGTGATGAGCACGCTAGAGGAAGTAAGGTGTTTTTATTTGTACCTGTATTTACCCAATTGAAAACATCTATCTTTTTCCACAAGACTGAAGTTTTTTTTTTTGTTTTTTTTTTCACTTATTCACAGTTAACTTAGATTTTAATTAAATTCAATTTATTTATATAGTGCCACTTTACTGTGAATGCCATTTCATGGCACTTTACAAGACAAGGTTTAGTTTTATGTTGTACTTACTTATCCAATTGGAGTAATATTTCTGCTTCCCTTGCCCCCTCCTTATTCTCCACTCTTTGACCAAATCGACAACCACATGATGAATAATGCTGTGGTACCTTTCATTTCATCTTTTTAGATTACCCAAAAGTTTAAGGAGCATTTCTGTTAAAGGTAGCAGCCATGGTGTTGGTTCTGGGCAGGAGAATAAACAGCAGTACCTCAGACACCAAAGAATCACCAGTTGTCAAACGCAAGGTACTAAGTCTTCTGAATTTAAGTATATTTTATGTTAGCCACAATTTTTTTTAACATATTTATGAATGTAATTTTTTCCTTAAGGTTTTGCCAGTTGAATGCAAAGCAGGCGATGTCTTTGACTTCTGCTCTGGTGCGTCACATTCAGAGGGAATCCTTCAGGTGTTCAATGAGTTCCGCGACAGCCGCCTTTTCACTGATGTGGTCATCAGCGTGCAGGGCCGCGAGTTTCCCTGCCACCGCGCTGTTCTCTGTGCCTGCTCTTCCTACTTCAAAGCCATGTTCTGCAATGATCACCGTGAAAGCCGAGAGATGCTGGTTGAAATCAATGGCATTGTGGCCGAGGCGATGGAGGCTTTCCTCAACTATGTTTACACTGGCCGTGCCAAGATCACCACCGAGAATGTCCAGTTTCTCTTTGAAACCTCCAACCTCTTCCAGATCACCACACTGCGGGATGCTTGTGCAAAGTTCCTAGAGGACCAGCTTGACCCATGCAACTGTGTTGGCATTCAGCGCTTTGCAGATGCTCACTCTCTCAAGCAGCTTGCTAGTCGCTGCAAAAGTTACGCCCTGGCAAACTTCTCAGAGGTGTCACACCACGAAGAGTTCCTTGACCTACGGGTTGAAGAACTGAAAGACTATATTGGTAGAGAAGATTTGTCTGTTAGTAAGGAGGAGATAGTGTTTGAGGCAGTGATGAAATGGGTGTACCACAATGTGGACCAAAGGCGACCCTTGTTAAAGAGTTTGCTGCAGCACGTTCGGTTGCCCCTGCTTCACCCCAATTACTTCGTCCAGACAGTGGAGGGAGACGAGCTCATCCAGAACGCTCCAGAGTGTTACCAGCTCCTCCATGAGGCCAGGCGCTACCACGTGCTAGGAAATGAAATGATGTCACCCAGAACTCGTCCACGCAGGTAAAGAAAATGTTAGCATTCCTTGGTATGAGGAAGGTTTCAGGCAACTAAAATACGAATGTATGTGGAAGTAGTGTGACTTCAAATGACTAATCTTTCCTCAGAAAGAGATCTTTTTTTATATCCATCTGCCATTCATGTTTTTGTTTTACTTTGATGGCAAGTTGCTTATGAACTTTGTGCTCCTGGCTGCTGTGGTTGTGGTGTTGTTGTTGTACATGCTTGTGAGCGAGACACAGATAGGGAGTGTTATTGTGCTGAAGAGACAAGTTTGGCGCTCACTTGGCTTTGTTTTGTAGCACTGTCTTGAAATGTAAATGATAGGGGGGAGCCAGGCATGTTCAAACATAGACCAATTTAAAACAAAAAATAGATATGATGCAAGAAATAGCAATCAATTGAAAATGTCAAGTCTTGTTATCATACCACAGGTGCAGCTCACATCACATGTTTTTTCTTTCCTGTGTTCCTGTTCGTTCACCTTTTAACAATTTACTGGATTTTCATTTATTTTTGGTGGTTTGTTCTTTTGTTGCTGTAATGGTGTCCAGTTGAGCTCATTAATAAAGGACAAAGGCTAGAGCTGACTGATACTTTCTAAACATGACACTAAAAATGAGCATATGGTGGGCTGTCCCCTAGAAAACAGCAAGGCAGCTGCGTTTGAAATTTGAAACGCTGCAAGGGTTAAAATGGGACCAGTTTCAGTTGTCAGTTATTAAGGCTGTGCAACATGTATTTCAGGTGTATTGTCATCATACAGGCTGAGCCGTTCAAATCAGCAAACCAGTCGAGCAGTTCATCCCTTTTATTGTGTTCTCCATTTGCCTAGAGGGCCAAAATGGTGGTCAAAACAGATCCTCTATTTTCTGGCTTTGTTTCTACACCAGAGCCTCTGCTTTCTTCAGAGGTGCCAGGAATATAATTGATCTGTTGTACACACACTCCAACAGATGTAGCTTAACCACTTGTGTGCAACAATGTCTTTTAGTTGTGTGTGTGTGTCTGTGTGTATGTAGACAGCTAAGCACACAGCTGAAGTCCCTCAACACCTGCCAGTGTTGGGTCTGCTTTCTCTCACATGCTAAAGAAAAGCTGTAGCTTTCTGTATTCATCAGCCTAAGAACAAATCTTTGTGATCATAGAGATTCAGCTCAAGTCTTCTTTCTAAACATGTCTTGTACTGCTAATATATGCCTATAATGATCCGGGGTCTCATCCATAAAAGAGTGTGCAGTTTTCACACTAAAACTTGGCGTATGGAAAAATTTAGAAAAGTGCGGCACACAAAAAAAATCGGATGTATAAAGTCGTGCGCACGCACGTAGCTGCGCACCTTTCCCTTATAAATCCTAATTTGCGAGAAATGGAGCGCAGCTGCTCTTCCGCCCTGTCACCACCCATAAATACGTATGTAAATTAGCATAAATACCCAGAAGTCTGCCACCACTTGAAGCAATAACCATGGCAACGTCTGTAGCAGTATAAGTATTTATTTGCGTGGCTGCCACACATTTTCACGGCAGTGAAAAAGTATGCGTATATTGATGCAAAGTTAATTTTTATACATGCCGACTTGTGCGTAAAATATGGCGCTGCACATTTTTTGTGCGCACGCTTTATGCATGAGGCCCCTGAACTTTGCCTTGAAATTAATTATAAACAGTGCCTTTGACAAATGTGGATTTGTATGAAAAGTTCCTTCACAGGGTGACAGAAGAGAGCATATTTGGACTAGTTTGTCTGTTGTTGTTTTTAACTGTTTGGAAAAGATTAATTTTTTTTTATTTTTTATTTGTTGATGCTATGATATCTCATATTTTTATTTCTGACATTTACTCACTCTTCTCCGCACAGGTCGACTGGTTACTCAGAGGTGATTGTAGTGGTTGGAGGTTGTGAGCGAGTGGGGGGCTTCAACCTGCCCTACAATGATTGCTATGATCCAGTCACAGGGGAATGGAAATCCCTGTCAAAGCTGCCTGAGTTCACCAAGTCAGAGTATGCTGTCTGCGCCTTGCGCAATGACATCTTGGTGTCTGGTAAGATCATGTTGTATTTGTAACATGTTGTGTATTAGCAACATTTTTAAAATCAAGCAAACTAAATTAGTCAAACCAAAATGGAAGGTCAACAGTTCTGGTGTCAGTCTGGTGGGTTGGTCAATAGGTTCTCTGTATTTACTTACCTAATATTAACCTTTTACCAATGCCATTGATCTGGAAGCACATGTTGCAGAAGGGAAGTCCTTAATGAAAGCAGCTATTATTGAAAATCATTTTTATTTAAGCAGTTGTGACAGTGACATGCCCGACTTCGCTGTGTTAAATAGATACCTTGTAGCAGACATTAGCATACCATTGTATCTTTGTTTTTTTTCTTTCCTGCTTTGTTGAGGATGATTAACTACCAATAAATATTTCCAATGAAGAAAATGCTTTTCCATATTCATGTGCTAGGGAAATTAATACTCCTTCTTTCAAGTAAGTCAAAGTCAAGTTCATCTTAATTATTTAGAAGGACAATGTTATCCCCAAAAAATAAATAAATCATTAGTACACCTTTAAAGTTAGTGCTCATCTTTCTAACCGTCCAGTATTTTTAATATTGGCACGATCAATTTTCCCCCCTGTCATTTTTTTAAGCCGTGGCATCTTTTATTGAAAACATCTGGCTGAACTCTCAAAGTTCAGTACTAGGAGACGCCTTTATTTGTCAGCTAACTCTTATTATTTAGTTAATCTCTGTTGTAACAGCTTTCATAGAGTTGCATGTATAACACATTCTAGAAACACTTATTAGTTTCTAAAGATTTTACGGTGAAGAGCTTTGAAAAAAAAAACGGACCTTATATATTACATCTGTCATGGCCTCCTGGAAACTGCTTTGTTTTTTAAATTAAATGTGTGCCAAGAGAGCGCTAAGTCTCCTCTGAGAGAGAAAACAATAAGACCTAGATTATGCAAGACGTTTCTATGACCTAATTTATTTTAGTAAATGAATACAAATTGTTCTTAAGCTTAAGGGACTTAAGTTCTGCTTCCAGGTTGCAGCCCATAGAAGAGCTGCAAATTGTTTAAGGGTTGATGCACATTTTTCCTTTGGTAAAATTATTTTAAAGAAAATTCTCTTACGGAAATTGTGGAGAGCCCATAGGCACTGGTTGTGTTTAGACTTGCTTTAAAGAAACTATTAACTTTAAAGCAAATAAACGGCTGAGTAGCGTAAGATAAAAGAGAAAAAACAAGTCAAAAGAGAGGGAAAAAAATGAAAATGTCCCCCTCAGCAAAGAGTCTGCTTTATTCTGTATATGTGCCAAGTCCTCACGTGAGTCATAAATCTGCTCTCGTGCGCTGCTTAAAAACATACATTACTCCTCCCCCACAGTTTTATACCCAACACATACAATACATATGCGTTACTTGTTTATAGTCTTATGGTCCTCACTTCTCCATTTTTTTTTTTTCATTGTTAAGCATTTGATCTTTTTTATGACTGATTGTATTTTTGTCCTCTATACTAACACTGGTGTGCATTCTTCCTGTCTGTGTCTGTCCCGTTTCACACAGGAAACTGGTACAAACACAGGCCTTCCAGCCTCTACCCAAGCACAGCTGCAGCCTGTAAACTGCTTGGCTCAGCTGCACATACAAAAAGTATTGTCTCACTGTCCACTGACAGGAAGAGTGCCAACGTATGGATAAAATTTCATTAAACTGTTTCCTGTCGTATAGATGAGCATTATATGCTGGACCAAAGCTAAACGAACCTCATACATTGTTGCACGTTGCAGCCGAAACAAAGCTGGAATAAAAGCAAATGATGACATTCATTTCACACAAACGTTATTGGAACATTCAGGTTTTGGCTTGTTATTTTAAACATTATCTTTCTAAATTCCTTTTTCTCTTTTAAGAAACTCGTCTTCCACTGACATGTTCCATCTTACAAATTTCTAATTGAGGCCTCAAGGGCAACAGTCTGTCTGGCTCTTTAAGTATCTGGCAGATTATTAAGTAGGCACATGCTGGGTCTAACTTGCTTTGCAGATCTTTATCTGTCTTTTTGCTTAACTTGAAATGACTGAATATTGTTTCTTCATTATCAAATAAACAATACAGGGTGTAGATATACAGTGACGGTTGGACAGGACTGAAGATAATGGAATGCATTGAGAATATCTAATATGTAATATCTAATAGTGCTTCTCTGTGATGAGTGGTGAGAGGTTTATTGTGAGATTTCAGGCACATGTTGGCACTTGTTGGATGCGTGCCCATGACACAATAACATACTTATCATTGTTCTTTTTTTATCTCAAACGAAACCAACTTTTTTTTCCTTGTTTTTTTTTTTTCTGTACAAGCCTATAAAATAACTCCAATTCTAAATTTACCCTTTTTGATCTCACTCAATAGATTTGAAATGTGTTTTCCTGCTCTAGCAGTCAGTTAACAAATTTAGGTGAAGATATGCATGTATCTTGCATTTGTGCTGGAGGCATATATTTAAAATAACACATGGCAGTTGGTAAACTATGCATATGTGTCTGGCTAACAGATTCTCTTTGTTTCTGCCCTTTTATTCACATAAGGTTGTCAAGTTTGTAATAATAATGTTGTATTGCATTTGCAGGAGGACGCATTAACAGCAGGGATGTGTGGCTGTACAACTCCCAGCTCAACCTTTGGATCAAAGTGGCTTCTCTTGTCAAAGGCCGCTGGAGACACAAGATGGGTGTCCTACTGGGCAAGGTATTAAAAAAAATTGTAAATCCTCATGTTTCAAATTGGGGTTTTGACTCTTATACATCCCAGCTTCATGTTTTAACTGCTGCTTGAATCATAGCAATGCCAGGCTTGTCGCCGGCTGAAGTTGCATAGTTGCGTAATTCTCACTGCCGGGGATGTTTTGTACAAGATCCAACAAACTTAAATACTTCAGTCTGGCTTTTGGGTAAAACAGTTTGGAAACGGATCATGATGCAAAGCATCTGCTGTGGGTGTCTGGGGTTTGTTTGCACCATATAGAAGATGGCGATTTTTGCATGCAAACTATCTGGATGGCAGCAAGACTTGGTACATGACCCTTAATAGTAGACTAATTAGGTGTTACGGGGAGACTGTAATCCTTGTTTACGAAACCTCTGTTGAAGAATTCTTTAGAAAAATTGGAGGGCAAAGTACTCATCATTGTTTACCCATAAAATGAATGATTCGGTCTGGTGTAGGTGTTATTGAGAGATTCTGAAGAACTTGGTAAGGTAAAGAGTATGAGGATGTTCAGGCACATAATTGAACTGCTTTCGTTTCTTATCTTATAATAGTAAAGTAATTACCGTAAATTCCGGACTACAGAGCGCACCTGATTATAAGGCACACGCTCTAATTTTAGAAAGAAAATCAATTTTGTACTTGTATAGGCCGCACCGGATTTTAAGCCACAGGTATCCGACGAGTTTTCAAGTTCGGGCCACCTGCTATGATTACCTCTGAAAACTTTTGTAGTCTTTTTGCATCGAGCCAGTTCTTCACTCTGTTGTCTCCACCGTCTCACCATTGACTCATTTATGCCAAAATGACGTGCAGCAGCTCCATTTCCTACTTTAATCGCCAGATGAATTGCCTTTAACTTAAAACCGGCTTTTCTTCGAGTGTTTCCATGTTGATGAGGGTGAGTACAAATGACTGATTTACAAGACCGTAACTGTGAAAGTGAGCATAATGTATCGCACAATTTCATTGAACCTCTGTGAACAACTCCTCAATTTTATTGGTCTACTGTTTTTGGTGCCATAAAAAAAAAAATGTACTAGCCGCACCATATTGTAGGCCGCAGTGTTCAAAGTGTGGACAAAAAAGTGGCGGCTTATAGTCCGGAATTTACGGTACTTAGTGGTTGACATGCTGGTCTCTTGCACACCTTGCATACAAAGTGATGACTCACTAATGTTAGACGTTCATAGTATATTTTTTTTTATCACACTTATACTAGATATTTTTGATTAGAAATGTTTATCTCGTTTATGCCGGTTGTCAGATTTGAAAACAAATGGATTGGAGTAGATAAGTCGCAGCTTCATTCTGGACAGGTGGACATTCTTCTCTGAGGGCAGTGTGAGTTCAGCGGATGAGTGCCAGCACGTCATGCTTCCAAGTTAAGAACAAGCTGAATCCACTAGTCTGTATCAGGCTTCATCCATCTCAGCACTAGCCATAGATATTGGGCAAAGCAGTTGACAAATACCTCAATACACATAAAATCAAAATGTTAGACTACATTTTAGGCCATATAAAATATGTGATACAATGTTTATGTAGGAAAATAAATTCATCTTACAGGAGTGGAAGCTGTACAGACTAGACGGCGGTATCCAAAAATAGCACAAATGACTTATAGCTTAAATATCTCATGAAGTGTAATGCATCTTTTTGTTAATAATGAGTAAAAAGAAGTACTAAATAATTGTAATCATCATATAATAAATAACTTAGCATAATCAGTACATTATGTGCTTAACATGCACATAATGTACAGTCTTAATTTAAAACTACAGATCTTTTACTGACCAACATGTACATGCTTAAGCACAAACATGCTGAGCGTGGATGAGCACAGGTGTAAATTTGAATATCTATTTGTTTAAATACTATTTGGCTGCACATTAAGATTACAAAATTCCTTTTGAAAACAGTTATAGGACTATTATGTATGTATGTGTATGTATATATATATATATTTATTTTTTCTATAAGAAGATCATTGATTATATGGATTTATGGTATGATAGAAAAAAGCACTCATTGATCTTTAATTCAATTAGGTTTATATATATATATTTCTCAATTTGTGAATACATCCCTTTCAGAGTTTTCTTTCCCCTTTGTCACACTTGTGGCATTTAATGCTTGATGGTTCCTCATTTTTCTCGTGAATGTTTTTTGTCATGGTGTTACTCCAGATTCTTTAAAGTTATTTCTATCTACCAGTATCTCTTTCGAATGTTTCTCCCTGACATTCTTCAGAAAAATTACTCCCTTCCCCCCCTCAGCTTGTCCTTAGTTATTTCCTCATTCAGTCTGTAATTTCCTCTTTTGATGGACAGCTCTGTTGCAAGCCCACATGTTGTAAACAACCCACTATAATCATCACATACACATGTTCGTCCTTTTTCATGCTCAAACATTCCACTAGAAGTCCCCGTCCTGCCACTTTGCATCATAGAAAATCAAATATGCTTTTGCATGACTAAAAATGTTTGCTGTATTCACATTCTTATCTACTCTGTAGTTTGAACTTCTAATGATAACTCTCCTGTTAGACTGGTTCTGCGTGAACAACGTATTTTCAGAAATGGGCTGTAATTGTTTTTTTCCCCCTCCAGTAATAGATAGATTGTGATTTTTTTGGACTATAATTATCAATCTCACGCTCGCCTACTTCCCTACTATTATCATTATTGTGTTTTAGGAAGTGGTTGATTGTTCAGCCATCAGTTGGTTTAGTATTTTTTGTTGTTTTAGTGTCTATACATGTTTCGTGGCGTTAAAATCATAGTTGTTACACTTTAAATATACTGCCACTTTGTCTTTGAGCAGGACAATTTCTGGATACATTTACTGAACCATTAAGGGATCAGATTATTAAAAATAGTAAATCTGGTTTCATTTCTCCTCACACACAAAAGTCCTAGTACACTCTGAAGCCTTCAGTTTAAATATGTCCTCATTAGATGTGAGTGGGGAAAAATAGTTTGACTTCAGCAAAAACTTGGGTGAAAAAAGAACGGTGTCTAATTACAGTGGATTTATCTCTAGGTGCCATAAGTTCTTGTCTTATTGTGTTTTTTTATTTATTTATAGCAAAGATCAACCAGTGTTTTGTTACAAAATATCAAGAGTGCTAATCTGAATTTGGCCTAAGTGATTACGGTCTTACTTTGGCCTTCAAAGTGCTGAAAGAACTTCACAATGAAGATGTACGGTACATGTTACTGTGTTGTGCATTCTTGATTGCTACAGAAAACCAAAAGAATCGTTTGAAAGCAACACATTGAAACCGAAAACCAATGAATGACAGTTTTTCAGTTGGAAAAAGCAGTAGTTACACGTCCCAGCTCTACCCAGGAGACAAACACACACATCTGTGACCCCCAATATGTTCCGTCTTTTGAATTAGCTTTCTTCTCTTTAATTTTATGCATTTGCGTTTCCTTTTATTTTTATTTCTGGGAATCAGCAACTGCCTGGAGGATTTCTGTTGAGAAATTCTGATGATGCATAGCTTAACCTCCTCTACACTGATTGACAAGGTGTAATTTTTTCAAGAAATTCTTTCTTTCAAATGTGAAAAATGTAAAATCCTTCAATCATTTGATATGTAAAAAAAATATGGTAATTTGGTTAACTGCTAGGTGGCATGTATCTGCTAATCTGACAAAAATAGTCAGGATATTGTAGTACAGACATAAAAACAAGAAGGAGAACACCTCCTGAGGCAGAACGTTGTTCGTCTTCCGGACTTGACTAACTGGTTTCTTAAGTGTTCAGGTGAGCAGCTATTGTTTATGCTCACAAACTTTAAATAAAAACATTTTTATGATATTGTGGAGCAATTTAGTTGGATAACTAGATTATCCAACTAAATTGTTTCAAAATGCTGCCATGACGGAAACGTTTGCTGCGCGTGAGAGATATTCCTGTGTTTCACTGATTCCCTACGCTTCTGTCCTCAGGTCTATGCTGTGGGTGGCTATGATGGGCAGAGCCGCCTTAGCAGTGTGGAGTGCTACGACTCCTTCTCCAACCGCTGGACAGAAGTGGCTCCAATGAAAGAGGCAGTCAGTTCTCCAGCTGTGGCCAGCTGCAGCGGCAAGCTCTATGTTATTGGAGGCGGCCCGGACGATGAAACCTGTTCAGACAAGGTGAGAAACAGATGTGTGTTCTCCCTCCCACACAGTAAACACATGTTGTATCTGAGGTGTGTTTTAACTATAGTGAGATTCTCTCAGTTATAAAGTTTTCTTTGTTGATGTCTGGAAGCAGTAATTTAGTGCTAAAGATTAAGTTCTGTTTGAAAAAAGTAAGAACAAATGGCAGTTTGTCTACTTTTGCATTTGTTAGTTCTTTAAAAGGATGAAAGACAAGTTGTATTTTTTTTCTTTTTAGTAATTTATGCAAGTCAAACGTTCTCTGCAGGTCTGATCTGGTTCAGAGTTCTGATTGCATCAAGATCTATATCATATCGCCCATAAAAATGTAGCAATAGATCATTTCCCGACAGATTTTATAGGCTGCAGAACTAAACTAATGCCATTATTTCTTGGTGGATGAAAAACTTCTGTTTGAATTAATACATTGGATGTTCACTGTGATCAGGTATGTCAAGGGTTGTGCTTGTAATTGAACAACAAATCCATATCGTCAATAACATGACAGGGTTGCACTTCTACACAGCACTGAAAATGAAAGAAGCTGGATGTTAATTAAAAGCCATGAAGACAATAATTAAATGGACTTTCTAGGTACATTTTGAGCCGCAATAACTGTAAGAAATTTAAAGTAGGTTTAGCTCTCCTATTGAATACTAAAACAGAAACACACCATAAATCCAGGCATGACAGTTTGCTGGAAAAGTGTGATTATGTCTTCTGATGATTGGCATTGTAGTAAAAACCAGAGTGCCTTTCTTGAAAATCCTAAATTTCACTGAGGTAGTCATTTTACTCCAAGGAGTTGCAGGATGCTCGCCCACATTAGAAGCACACGCAGCAGGGCAGACTGGTAATCTGGTTGTCTGATAAATGATAAAACAAAGATGGGTGCCTGTCTGTCTGCATGGCTCACTATCTTCTGCCTTACTACGGAGGAATCCGAAATGTAAGCAGACTTTGCTTCAATGGACCAACTCAAAAGAATCTCACACATAATGACAAGAGTCCTCATTTGCCACAGTGATAAGGATTTCATATCAGAAATAGACAGAGACCAAAGATTGTGTGGAGTCTATGTTAAATATATAGTTCCTTGTGAAAGCATTTACCTCTCTTGACCACAACCCTCTATAGTTTTAGAAAAATATGCCAAGCTTTGGTCTTGCCTAAATTAAGATGATTTTTTGTGATTCAACAAAAAGGCTGGGCAAAAATGGAAAAACATATCTGTAAAGTTCTTTAAACTTTGTGCTCTTTTTCTCTATGTCCTAATAAAATACATTGATGTCTGTATGTGTGTTTGCTGGTCGGTGAAGGTGTGCAGCAATGGTATACCTCACACATAGAGTTCATGCTAAGGATTTACGACTTTGTGGCTCACAATCTGTAAAGTTTTTTTTTTTTTTTACAAGTTGGTATTGATAGACCAGAGAATTGCTGTGAATATAACTTTAAAGATTTCTTTTTGT
>CAEGAE010003165.1:0-10193 GCA_903067095.1 Girardinus metallicus
CAGCTTTCTTAATTCCACCTGTGTTTTTACCTTTTTTCTAACAACTGCTAAAACCACATGCTAAAACAGCTGCTCTGTTCAAACCGAAGCTAATAAGAAACTTTGGTCCTGCGTCACACCGCTTAAAGTAAGCAAACACAATGTAGAGGAGCTTAAACTTACCCTGAAACCGGGTGTGAATGTCTTCTTCCACAACATGTCTCGGTGTTAGTTCTTTGTATTCATTATAGGTTTACCGTATTTGAGTAAGATTTTCGCTAACAACCGCTGCCTACAAGAACGACGTGTCTGTTGGGACTGGGTCACTATGGCAACCGAAGCCGGAAGTTAATTTGAGTTGAATATATTATCGCTCAGTGTGCGCGTTGATATCAGCTACTACCTCCCTGCGGGTGTTTGATGACTAATCCTCAACTTCAAACAGATTACTACTGCGTGACTTTCTTTGTTACATAAATAAGCACACAGTTCAAAAGCATTTATCCCCCTGTTCCCTAAATAATCATGAGTAGAGTAGTGGGAATTCCTTGTAAATGATGCTTTCTCTGAGTATCAAGATCATTTTAAGCACTGACTAAAGCTTTCAAGCTCATTTTTCTTTTTTCTTATTTTCAGCATTTTTTTTAGAGTTACTTTAACTTATTGAAAATTAACATATCTAGACAGTTCGTGTTGATAACCTTTAAAGAAAAGAGAATTCCCCATAAGTCCAAATAAAAATATTCAGCAATTCATTTGAAAAGACCAAATTGAAATCCATAGACGTGTATGTGCGTGTCGATTTGAGGGTTTGTCTGTAGGGAAACAATACTACTGTATATCATAAAATTTAAAATAAGTACAATTCATGCACTTCTGTTTTATGCAACAATTTTGCTTACCATAAAAATGTAAAATGCTGATCCTGTTTGTCCTCCAGTTAAAAATAAATACAGAAGGAACAAGTTGTTATTAATCAGCAAAGAAAGTTTGTTTTACATTACAATTTAAGAATGGCAATACAGCCATTGCTGACACCATAGCACCACTAGCAGCTTTTTTTATACATCCTATACAGGTATATAATTAATAAAATTGTTAAAACTTCTTATAAATAAAAAATGTCACATGAATAAATTTGTTGTGACAAAAGAATAAAAGATACTGGTTTGGAATTAATTTTGCAATTTTTCTTCTTAGATATTTTAAAAGATGCTCTGTTTGGGTGTTTTATGTTATGTTCCGTGTGTGGGAAATGTTTGCATGTTTTTTGGTGTTGATCCTGATACATCTAGGAATAATCTCTGCTCCGTCAGCTTGGGGAGCTGTCTGTCAATTGGTTGCCACAAAAACATGTGTGTGGAGCAAGATGATAGCGAGAGAGAGTAAAAAGAAGAATACAAGTGGTTTTGAGTTGTTCTTCACCTATTTGGCATTATTTTCCCTTTGTTTTGCATCCACCATATAACCAGCTTTCTTAATTCCACCTGTGTTTTTACCTTTTTTCTAACAACTGCTAAAACCACATGCTAAAACAGCTGCTCTGTTCAAACCGAAGCTAATAAGAAACTTTGGCCCTGCGTCACACCAAAAAATAAGTTCAATAAGCAACAAAAGCTGGACTAATTTCTTCATGCCTTTGTAGAACATTGCAATATTCGTAACTGTCATCAAATTATACAATCTATTTCATAAATGAACAAACGATAGTTCCCACAGTAAAATCAAAATAATTGTCTAAAAGAAAGTAGATAAAAATATGTCACAAAAATGGACAATTAATTTTTTTTTTTTGATAAACTAAAAATTTTAATGAAATAGTTGTTTACATTTTTCGCAACATGACAAAAATTTAAAGCAGGAAGTGTAAGTAAAGCAAGAGATCAAGCTTTAAATCTCAACAACAGTCTAACAGTCTAAATCCAGTTCTGGGTTTGGAGAAAGGATGACAGAATAAAATTGGATTTGATTGGAACATCATCTTGTACTGTCCAATTCCAGAATATTGATTTCCTGGTTGATTGTCTGTATACAAATTTCAAGAGTGAAAAAAATATCTAACTTTTCTTTTTTAGACTACAGGACACTTTTTTGTTTGGTTTAATCCCAAAACAGAAAACTGAGTTTGTTCTTCCTTTTTTTTTCCCTCCCTCTCTCCTGGTGTAGTTTCAACCATTTGCTGCTGCAGCAGACGACATATCCATTGCAGTATTGTCAAAAGTATTCTGAGCCCAAGCAGTAAACTTCACATAGAGTTATGTCTGCTTTTTAATTTCATTCCAGGAGTTGGATTGGAAATCTACTTATGATTCAGGTTTTGGCCTTGTCCCTTGCATGCAATGATGCACATATATGGTTTTGGCTTAATTTGTATTCCAAGGCAAAGAATATACTCAGACAATTCTGAAAGCATTGTCAAATTGTGCCCCAAGCTTAACACCTTCTTTCAGCCTTGAAATTTTTATCACATTTCTTCCACAACAGAGCACAATAATGGCCTACCAAGCACACGACCGCCTCGTTCCTGAATCCGGCTTTTTCTCCATTCCCCTTTGTCTATCGCTCCCTCTTCCAACATTGTTGGCATATGACCTATTGCTCCTGCCATCAGGGAAGTGTGGGTATATGACTTATTGAGTGTGCCTGTGAGATTGTGAGTGTGCATGGTCATTTAGGGTTGTGACCCTCCAGCTGGATTCTGTCTGTGCTGCTAAACAGTTACTCCCTCCTTCTCCTGTTCTCTGTCAAATCTGCTCGAACAGACAGCCTAGCGTGTAGTGGCATACCGATGAGTGAAAGACTGAACGGAGAAGAGGGAAGGGTGGTATAAGAATAGTGCAAGGGGCTGTGAGGTGTGGGAGGGCGAGCATTGTAAGGGGCCAAAAGGCACATGAAAGAGTGACACAAGAAAAAGAACAAAGGAGCAACATAATGCATGAAAGGGAGGGATGCAACAGCTGAGCAGTTGCAGGAAAAGGACAACCAGTGTACTGTGAAATGTCAGGGCTATTGAATTCATTAGGAGGCAATGATCATGGTGCTGCACTGAATGTCATCTGTTGGGTTAAATATTTTTTAGGCAATCCAAATGCTGGGTACACTGTACAGAGACTATTTTAAAATGATTGGAAACATTTTGAAGAAGACACAGTCCTAGCAGCAAAAAGGGAAAGGAAGTAATCACCCAGCTATAGTCAAAGTAATTTTATAACCCTCCCAGTAGATAATGGTAGGCATTTTAAAGAAAAAAAATTGGAAACTAATACGGAAAATTTTTACTTTTTCCTGCATTCGTTTACTGCTCTTACAAACTGTTAATCGGAGAAAGAACACCAGCTGTCTATACTGACATTCAGTGTCAGGCAGATGGATTTACTCAGTCAGCTGTGATTTCCTTCCTATTGTGTTATCTTTTTTTGATTGATTACACTTTTTTGGATGCCAGATGGACTCATTCAAGATGGACCTGACCAGAAGAATAAGCAGGATGAAAATATTTTAAAAAATTGGCACTGAAGTTTGTCTGAAGCCGATAGTTCATCTATATCAGAATCCACAACGATCAAAACTAAAGAAACATAGCACATCAAAATAGCAATAAATTATGTTTCATGTGTCCTTAGTTATTGATATTCAAGATACTTTATGTCTTCTCTGTTTTTCTTTATTTCATGTGAATGCTTTCTTTAGGCTTCTTCTACAAGTGACTTTGATAGCCCAGGAATTCTTTATTTCTTGTGAAATGAAGACTAAAGGCAGCTTTCCCTGAATGCTAATGGCATGTTTGTATGAAACTGTCAAATCAAATTAAACTGAACTGCATAGATCAACAGAAATAATGTAGGTTGAAATAAACAGATATCTGTTCAAATTACCTCAGGTTAAGGGAAGAATATGAAGAAAAACAACTCTTTTCTGCTTTTAGGAGTTTCTATTATTGTTTTTGAAACACTTTGTAGTCACCTAGCTCTGAAAATATTAAATTTTAACAGCTTTTTAGAAGTGCTTGAATTTATGTTACAAATAGAGTTCAAATATAGCCTGTGTATAATGAGCCTTTACTTTTATTTACAACGTTCGATTAATTTAATCATTCTGAGCTCCAATGTCATGGGATGTTTATGGAAAGCTGGACCGGTTAGAAATTCACACAGTGTGATGAAAATTTAAAGCATGGTAAGTGCCTTTATTTTAAATGGGAAAACAACCATTATTTCCACTGTTGTTGAACTAATCTAGCAAATCAACTACTGTGAGTGCAATGCTAGTATCTATACCATATCTAGTCTTATTTTGGTTTTGATGCACTGATTAAAAACTGAATAGGATAAGCTAAGTTTAGTAGCAGTTTTCAATTGTTTAATTAGTTGAAGTTTTGCACTTCATAAATTAGTACAGGGGATTTAACATGCTGATGTTGTCTTAGTCTATCAGCTCAGGCACTAAACATGCTTGCTTGAATCTTAACCTGCCAACTGTTGTTTTAAAATAACTGTACATTAATGGAAATGCTGGGAGCCACTTCGTAAGTTACCAAACTAGGACCATCTTTGTTGCAGTGTCTTAACAAAATATATTTCCAACAGTTAAATTTTTTATGATAGAATAAATAGAAGAGGATCCCTCTGTCAGCCGGCTAATATGAGACATTGTCGATGGGCAGCAATGTGTTATTCAAAGAAAGTCAAAGAAAATCCCATCCTACAATGCCTTCTCTGGCAACACAGAAAAAATACTTCATAGCACAGGAATACTATGAGTTTTATTAGTGGTTTTTAAAATTAAAGCCTTATAAAATCCTATACCTTAATACAATAACCCACCCATGAGTAGTAGCCCTTAGGAAACTCAGAAACTTCTTATTAAACAACAACTTTAAGTAGATTTGTCTTATTTATAGTATTTATACAGCAAAACTCTCTTTTCGAACTAGGAAGCTGACACCATTATGGTTTAGTGTGCCACCCAGCAGGATGTCCAACTAATTAAGCTAAAAAAAACTTCTTCTGAAAATTATGAGCAATAATGAGATTCTAAGATATCTTCCTCTGCAACTGTATGAACGGTCTTTTATGCAAGATTTTCATAAATAGTTCCTGTAGTTAAATCTCATTTAGATGTTTGTGTCTCAAAGGTTTAACTGTTGTGCTTAAGGGTAAAAAACCTAGAGCTATAAGAACTGCATCAACTCAGGCTGCCAAAATTGTTTACTGACACAAACAGAGAAATGCCTTTGTGGAAATATATTAATGAGTTTGAGTTTCACACAGCAGTTAGGATTTTTTTTGTTTTATCTTAAAGACCTTGATTACTTATTTTGCAGCAATCCTGAAGAAGATCATAAGAAAAAGTACTAAGGATTTGCTTAAAGTGTCTTTGATCTTTTCAGAAACTGAATTTTGTAAATTAGGAATTCGATCTAATGAATGTTGGAAAAGCAAAACGTATGCTTTTTACAAGCTTTGGGTTTCATGAACACAACAAATAGGATCAGTGACAAAGGTCAACTCTGGAGATCAGAAAAAAGTATGAATTGTAATGTTCATTTTGTTAAAACAGACATATGAAACCCTGAATAAGGTCTAATCTAAAGATGAAAAAAAAAAGCAAAAAAATAAACACAGAATTTTGAAATAGATTTTAAAGACAATTTTTCAGCTATTTTAACAGCTTTTTTCCAGTTGGTTCGAGTCTCTAATTAATGTTAATTGTTCTTAGTTAATTAAGAACGTTTAATTTGTACATGTGAATTGTACAACAGCTCAACAGCAAATGTCCGTACAAATACTTTTTTTAAGATTGTACACTAGGTTAATACACAATTTTGGTAAACCATGTAAAGTTTTTACATTCAAACTTTTATCATGACCAGTATGTTGATTTCTATGCTAAATTGGTGAAGGTGAAGGTAATTTTATTTACATAGCACATTTTCAGCAACAAGTCAATACAATGTGCTTTATAGGAATTAAAAGGAAATACAAAATATTTTGTTTCACTTGAGTGACTTGAGTGGAATATGCAATTTTAATGACTGAAATTATATTCCTTTGTTATCACAAAACAGGCTACCATTGCAGTCGGCTTAGTGCCTTTAAAATTATAAAAACCCAGCTTGCTCCATTTGTTTTGTCTGGAAAAAAACAAACACTCTTAGACCATGACTGTGAGGAGACATAGTTATGAAAATGCCGGTGTAGATAGATCATGAGGAGTCAGAGAAGCAAAGGTAGAGAGTTTTGGTACCATCAATTGGGATGAGAAACATGGACAGGAATACTTGTCCAGGTCCTTGACACAATGAGAAGAGTCTACTGCAGTAACTCTCCTAATGATGTCCCCATACTCCTTTTAGTTCAGTGCAGTATGTCACAGAGGTTTTGTGAATGGGGCAGTTAGTACAGTATGCACTGGGATACACACAAACATGACACAATGATAGGAGAAGAGCATGATGCAAAAAGACAAAAAGATATATATTTAAGAAAATAAGTGAGAGTGCTGGAGATAGGCACCAGACACTCTTGGGACCATGAAAGGATAAATGTATTTGGATAATGGATAGATAGATGGACAATAAGTGGTGTAAACTGACTCATAAAGTGGAGGATGGTAAAATATGTGACAAGAAATGTAGAGGGCCTTGTGACAGCATTTGTACAGCTATGAACCTCTGAGTACTTTATTGCAATTTTAAGAGTAGCATACATAAATGAAGAAAAGTGGTTGGAAAATCTTAAATAGATTTCAAAATATATTACAATTAAAATATGAAAAATATGTATTAGAATAAAGTCCCTTTTACTCTGATAGAAAGTTTCCTTCACAAGGTGCCTAAAAAGTAAATGGGGTGCAACTCTGTGTAATTTAATCTCAGTGTTAATATATGAAGTGAGGCCTCAGAGATTTTTATAGAATGTTAGTGAACAAACAGAATCATGTAGACCAAGGAACGCAGCAGAGAGATTAGGGATTAAGTCATCAAGACATTTAACACAAGGTTCGGTTATAAATAAATACCCAAGCTTCGGAAAATTAAAAGGATCACTGTATGATCGAACATCCAAAAACAAATACCTCAAACCCTCCAAAGCATGGCTGCCCACCTATTCTGACAGGTCAGGCATAATTAATCAGAGAAGAAGACAAGAGGTTGACCGTAACATTGGAAGAGTTGCAGATATCTGCAGGTCATGCAAAATAATTCATTTACAAGACAGCTGTCAGTTCGGTACTCTACATGTCTGCCTTTATCGAAGAGAAGCAAAAATAAATAAATTTTTGAAAAAAACAAAACTATAAGAAGTCACATTTTCAGTTTGCCCACATTTTTGGACGCAGCAAACATGTCAAAAGAAGTGTCTTGTTCAGTTCAAAACAGAACTTGGTTTGAGCTACATCTAAAACACAATGAGCAGTGGAAAACTAACTATGCGTCAACTTAAATACACCCTTCACAAGTTGAAACAATGCACTGAGCATCAAGGGGTGACAGTGCCTTTCTTTAATAGAGACAGGAACACTTGTCAAACTTGATGGAAAGATGGATGGAGCTAAATACAGGACAATTCAGATAACCTGTGAGAGTCTGCAAAAGACTAAGAGACACTGAGACAAGAATACAAGAGCCAAATCCAAACTATATTGCAAATCAAAGCATGCGTTTGAATCACAAAGTCCAGACTTGATTCCAATTTAAGAAGTTTGACAAGAGCTATAAACTTCACAGAGGGCCTCCATCCAATATGAAATTACTTTCACAAAGTGAAATTAATTTCCTGTTCTCGTGCATGACTTTGCTTTTGTCTGTCACATGAAATTGCAATAAAATACATAAATGTTTGTGGTTTGTATGACATTGTACATTCATTCTGGGTGGTTTGGTGTCTAACTGTTGTGGTCATTGATCATAGGTGAAGTACACCCTGGACAGGCTGCCAGTTCATTGCAAGGCAACATATAAACACACAAGATAGACTGGAATTCGAAAGCAGGATCTTATGCTACATGACATCAGTACCATTGTGCACCATGCAGACCTAGGCATTGTACATATGAACCTTAAATAGTATAAAGAGACTAGTGGGGAAGCAAAAAATATTAAGGTGAAAGACATTTTTTTTCCAAAAGTCTAACCAACCGACAGTGATGAAATGACAGCAGGAAAGAAAGACAGGAAATTAGAAAGAAAGACGTCAGGGAGAAGAACAGAGAACAAGAGGGAAAGATTTGCAATGTGAGTGGAAAGAAAGAAGGGTGGTGAAGAAGCGGGGAGGATATCAAGGTGTCAGGAGCTGATGGCCGGTCATTGCGTGTCATTGAGAAAAGAGACAGAGAGGTAATGAGAGCTGTGGTGGAGCGGAGAGAGGCCAGAGGGCTGGACACAAAGGCCAAGTGAGAAATTGAGAGGTTGAGTGTGGAAGGTTGGGAGAGACGGATGGCTGGGAGAGATGACGACAGTGTAGATGGGTGAGGAAGGATGAGGAGCATGGCGGAGTGCACGGGAGGGCCTCTCCATCATGTGGAGTAGCTTGAGCCAATGAATCTGTGTCACGCCCCAGATGGGTTCTCACGCAGCTGCGAGCAAAAAGAAAAGGTGCGTACCTAGAGATTACACATCAGGCAAAACTCGGATGAGGATCTGATGACAGCTAACAGGAGAATTAAATTTCACTGGTTGCAAGCAGGGATTCTGACGATCACATGATGTAACAAAGGAAACAGAGGGAGCTGATAAAAGAGAGAAAAGACAGAAAAGAAAGAAGGGGTATTGTAAAAGAAAAAGTGTGATCAATTCTGAAAGAAGAGAAAATTATAGTAAAAAGATCAAAAGCGTTTAGATGTCAGGAGTCAGAAACACAACCGGCAAAGAAGAGAGGAAGGTTGTTAGAAAAACAACAAAGCAAATGTGCAGTAAACCACAGTCCAAAAGTGGGAAATGACTATTTGCTAATTCAGGCTTCAAAGCAGCATCTGACAGCAACAAAGACTAGTTAGACTGAATCAAAACAAAATCATGTCATTCCTTTTTTTAAGCTCAGTTTTACAATATAAAACTCCAGACATGACATTTAATAACCAGGGAACAAGCTGGTATTGTTTGATCACATCCTCTTATTGTTTTGTTGTAGATTATAGAGAAAAATAATGGCAGGAACAAGATTTACCATTTTTTTTACCGCTGAATCAATTTTCAGAGATAGCACAGGTAGAATTAGTCCATATTACCTTATATATTACTAACCATCTTCAACTCTCTGTTCATACTACCAGTTCTACACAGAGACACAAACATACACATATACATGCGCTGTTGTGAAAGCTCATACACAATGTTGAACTGTTCCTCCACTGCCATCTGGAGGTTGTGAGTACAGAGCCAGAAAAGAGATCAGAGCCATAAATCCAACACCTCGCACTTATGATTTTCTACATGTTATGGAGAAGAGACATACATTTAAAACAAATTATGTCTAGGAAAACACCAATGAACGGCAATCAATTTACTTTATAACCAAGCCAAAATACTAACACTTTACATAAGGCAAAGTGGAGCTTCCTCAAATCATCAGTGTGAATGTGTGTATGAATGGGTCAATGAATAAATGTAGTGTAAAACATATTGAAGTTCTTGAATTAGTGCTATTCAAATAGAGGCCATTTACCATTTACTTAATATTTGTATGTATGTGTTATGTATGGTACTTTAACTAAATTTTAGTAGGACTACAAACTTTTAATGCCTAACTGACAGTCCTTGACCAACACCATTTTGTTTGTTTATCTGGTTTGTTTATGTACATGTGGCTAAAATAGATTAGTCTTCAGTAGCATTTTTGGTAATCTTATGTGACCTGGTATTTAGGAGGGTTTTGTCAAACACTTCATAATGATACAAATTTTGTATTGTAAATGCTGTTGAACATACAGAAAAATATAACACAAGTAACCACAGAGGAGTCCATAACCCAAATTTGAACCCAGAAGGCTCAAAAGGCTTTAGCTTATAGTGTGACGTTTAATATAAAGACTGAAAGCGGGAGAAAAAGGATTACCCAGCTGGAGTCAGACTTCCAAAATCCATTAGCTGGTGCCTCTGAAGCTAACAAGTCTGTACATAATGCCTTTTTCCCCCCAAGTTTTAAAAACAGTTAATGGATTGCACCCTGGTGCAATTGTTGCCTTGCTCTTGCTCTAGACCCAGGACTTTCTTG
>CAEGAE010003167.1:0-24958 GCA_903067095.1 Girardinus metallicus
CGGGTACTCCGGCTTCCTCCCACAGTCCAAAAACATGACTGTCAGGTTGATTGGCCTCTCCAAATTGTCCCTAGGTGAGAGTGCGTGAGTGCATGGTTGTTTGTCCTGTGTGTCTCTGTGTTGCCCTGCGACATACTGGTGACCTGTCCAGGGTGAACCCCACCTCTCACCCGGAACGTAGCTGGAGATGGGCACCAGCAACCCTCCCGACCCCATTAAGGGACTAGGGTGAACAGAAGATGGATGGATGGATGGATGACATTGAATAAAAGTTACTACATGAAAAGATCTTGTCTGATTATTATGATGTGGAAAGTGTAGATTAAAATAATACTAAAGTAATACATGGGTTCACCTGTGTGCTACATTACTGTTCCAAATTACAGTACTGCACTGTGGATGCAGATTATTTTGTGAGCAGAAGATGAAATAAAAGGACAATAGTTGTTCAACGGTTCCGTTTCAGGCACTTTACAACAACTGAACAATATTCATATCACACACACTGATTGCTATATGAATATTGATACAATAATGGACTGCATGGAGTGTGATAATTGCTGTCTAATATATTGAGAGTTACCGGCTTTCATTTTTCATGCTAATGTAATATTTAGCCAGTTGGACAGAATCATACAGCAGCAGATGTTCACACCCGACACAAACAGCAATGCCCAAATGCTAAGAATCCACAGACTGATGGAAGTAAACATGAGAAAGAGATGAAAACAAAAAGATAATAGGCACATTTCGCCACTGAAAGCTTCATTGCAATATTTATAAATATTATGGCAAACACAAGATTTGCCTGATACGGTGCATCTTTAGCAGAAATAAGACCTCAGGAGTGGCAGAGTGGGATGGTTTTCCTGGTTTCTGAATAAAAGGCCTGGAAAGTATTTACTAGCTCTTAAGACATGAGTTTTCTAAGAGGAGAGTTTAGTCTGAGGACACAACTGTTCCTGTTTTTAAGGACCATCCATTTCTTGAATAACTAAAGCAAGAGCCCTGTCTGCAGATCTGCACAACATCAGCATCAGGCTGGACTCCTCCAGGACTGCCCCTTGGCTCCGTTTATAACATTAATAGGGATGATCTAGGTATGAAGAGGAAGGTGAGTGGTTGTAGAACCTCCTAATCTTCTGTTGGCATCTTCAGACCCTGTCTTCCAGCGTGCTCTGGAGCAATTCACATTACGGTGTGAAATGTCTGGAACAAGAGACGGCTTTTCTAAGACCAGGGGCATCGGTTTTTCTCCGTCTGATTGGGGTGTTTCTTCCTTGAGCAATGGATGGGAGCTCTGTCTGTGTCTTTGTAAGAATTGATGGTGAGATGGAGAATAAGTTGAATGTACAAATCAAGGCTTTGTTGGGCAGGTTTATGACTGTCGGAGGAAATTATCTGCAGTAAATCCCTTCTGATTTACTATTTTACTATTGATGATTTTACTCATCATCAATAGTATCACTTTCAGTTGTAGTTTGATTGTTTTTTTCACATGATGGTTTGTTTTGTTTCCTCAGTGTTGGAGAGGAAAATGTCCACTCGCCAAAGCAGAGAGGAGCTCATCAAGAAAGGACTCCTGAAGGAGGTTTATGAGAAAGGTAAGAATGTGAAACTTTTTCTAGGTGTTTTAGATCTGACACTTTTCTCTGTTTTTTTTATATGGTTTATATGATGCAGTAATTTAATAAATGACTGTGTTGCTTTTTCTAACTCTGTCTAAGAAGAACATTACTTTAATTGAATATTAGATCAGAAAGGGTAATAAAAAACAACATTTAAGAAACTACAATGAATTGAGTTCTTATGTATCAGACTATAACAACATTCTAGTTCTTAATTAAATAAACATAATAGCACTTATGGTACTATTTTGTCTAATAATAAACTGATTGTCAAAACTTTTTCCACTGAAGCTTCAGCTACTGCACTCATATTTGACTCTACAACTCTTTTGGCTTCAGCAGGAGTTTGTGGTTGATTGGGCGGCTGAAAAACAAGCCCACATCATCAACCCCCCACCATCATGCTTAACTGTTAGTATGAGATGGTAATTGTTTCAAACCACACAAGTGTTCCAGATCAGTAAAAGGCCAAATTTGTAGGACCGTTTATTCTTGCTGATGACCACTTGATGAATGTTTATATTAACGATATTAATGTTTAGAAACATCTGGAAGCTACTCAGCCAGTTGATGGACCAAGCAGACATACAAAGTCATTTAGGTTTTCCAAATAGCGGCTTAGTTTTTGCTCTGTGTGTGAACAGAAATAAAACTGGAGGGGATAACTGTCGACACGCTGTTGTACCTCAGTGGAACGAGCTTCCTCTGTGTTCTTACATTGATTTGAGAGTCTGGACTCACTGAGCAGCTGAAGACACTATTGGAAACATTCTTTTCCCTTAGATTTGTTTTTAATATAATTGTATATTTGTGTTTATCTTTCTTATTTGATTTATGTTGTCTTTTTAATCGCGAGTTAATCACATGTTTTGTTCTTTCTTTGTGAAGCTCTTTGTGAGATATAGCTGTGTAGTTGTAATATAAATACTTTTACTTGCATACCAATGTAATATGTCAGAGGTATTACCTTGGGATTAAACACCTTTTTTTTCAAATATGATATATTTTGTTTTAGCATGAAGCTTGTACTTCCCATACATTTATATTTACAGTCATAATTTTGACAATATTATATTCATGCGTTCATTACATTATGCTTAAAAATGCATAACAGGCCATAAGTCTTTCTTGTGTTAAAAATGTCAAAACCAATACACAATATAGCAGTGGTGTATTGGGAGATGAAAACAGCCTTTCTAAAGCTTTGGTTACTATTTTCTGTCTTTCCCGCTGTAGATGGGACATCCTCTCCAGTTCTCAGGGAGGAGGTGAAGATGGAGAACGGTCGCTCCCCAGCGCTCAGCTCTATTCCATCTGAACCTGAAGGTCCTGAGCTGATGGAAGGAGCGACAGCCGCTGTAGGTAGGAAGCAAAACCTCAACCACTACCATCTGTTTGTTTTTGCCAGACGTAGCGCCCTCTGATTGCTTGCTGTTGTTATTTCACAGCTGAATGTTTGGAGTTTCAAATGCAAAGTGAGGGTAGATGTCAACCAGACCAGGCACAGAACTCCAGCCCGACTCCACCCACAAAGGCCTCGGCAGCGTTTCCTGCTGACGGATCAGAACCCCCCCGCTCAAGACCTCCTACGTTACACAAACAGCCACCTGCTCTTCCACCCAAACCTTTCAGCAGACTCCCCAATCACATCACAGGTAAGCACTTCTCTGTGCATGAACCAGTGTCCATGTTTCTCTTTCTGCTACTTCCTCCTCCTTTTGCAGACGGCACCCCTGTGAAGTTGCCGTGCATGACAGCCAAGCTGTCTCCTCCTCTACCTCCGAAGAAGCTCCTGATCTCCGTTCCCGCGGGGAGCATGGAGCCCTCTCCTCTTGCCTTCCAGAAGTGCCCCGGCCCACCCAGCCACGCTGGGATGGGCGGACACTCGCTGCAGTATGGGGCGCTGCCGGTACCCCTGCACCCGCCCAGCAGGATCATAGAGGAACTCAACAAGACTCTTGCCCTCACCATGCAGAGGTTTGAGAGGTGAGGATGTGGTAGCCATGAAAAAAAAATCTGCACGTGTTCAACTGCATGAAAACTTTCTCTCCTTCATGATTTTCCTATATCAGTTTGATAAACTTTGTCTCAGAAATATTAAATCCACGCATGAGCTTCTTGTGCTTGTATCCAAATTTATTTTTGTTCTTCTTAATTCAAAACTCTGTTGTAACTTTTGCTCCAGCTTAAGCTGGGTGAAACTTTCTGCTGCATTTTCTGCTCAACTCATGAAAGAAAATACTTTATAGTCTGAACTTTGTTTGTAGTCGCCGACTGAGCTGTTGTCAGATTACTACTTAAGCATTTATTTACTTGACTGACCTCTGACCTGCTCACTTTACCACAGTTCCATGATGCACACTGTTCCTGCCATGATGATCGAGTGCGACGACGATAAAGAAAATCTCCCAAATGAGGCCGACTACGAAGAGCTGCCTGGCATGTACAGGGACGAGGAAGAAGAAGAAGAGGAGGAGGAGGAGGACGACGATGATGATGAAGAAGAGGAAGAAGATGATGAAGATGAGGAGGAAGAAGATGACGATACACTGCTTACAAGTAAGCCGCTTTCTTTTCCCCCTTCTGGTCTTCTAAATAGAAGTTTGTGTGCTGTGCTAATAATCAGCATTTAATTTAGTCAGCTAGATTATTAAAAGTCAAAAAATTACTGGAAAGTATCCAAAGAAAGAACTCTCAAAGGGAAAAAAATGTAAAGGACAAATTTAGAATGTTGTCTGAAAACCTACCAGTGTTTGCCTAAACAGGAAAGTAAACTGAGAATCCAGCATCTTGTATCTTAGTCCTGAACATGCTGTAATACTAACAACGGAGCAAAATAAAAAAAAAAAAAAAAAGTCTAGTCTGGATCTGCACTCTGAAATGCCATTCTTACTTTTTTCTGCTGAAGGTACACTGGCCATGAAGGTTTTACGGAAAGACTCTCTGGCCATCAAGCTCAGTAACCGTCCATCAAAGAGGGAGCTGCAAGAGAAGAACATCCTGCCGATGCAGTCAGACCAGGAGCGTCTGGAATACCGGCAACAAACCGCCACCAAACTGACCAGGTGAGGCGCCAACTCAAAGTTTAATCAGTGTTTGCTGAAAGACAAGAGAGAGTAGAGGTGAAGATTCAACCTGATAACATAGAAAGTGAACATCAGTGTGCAGGGTTGGGAGAAAAAAGGCGAGTCAGTGTGGAGTTAGAGATTCAGTGTGTTGCTGTTACTGACATCTAGTGATCCAGTTGGAGGTTGCAACATCACTAAATGATTCCACGTTTCCTGAACAAGGGAAAAATAAGTATACCCATAGCTAAAGAAATGATTCAGCAACTATTTCCTTTCTGGTAGGCAATACCAATTTTTTTTTTTTCTGCTTTCACTATATTCAACAAAAAAGTATGTGTCTGTTCTTTGCTTAACATAACATCTAATTTTTTTAAAGTAAAATCTGACACTCTGAACTGTGTGCTTTTGTTTTACTTCTAACTTGCATGCAGTTGAGCCAAATTCATACCAATTACAGATTTAGATTCTAACTATTTCCTTTCAAGAAGTTGGTTTCTTAAGAAACAAACAAATAACAGAACTATTAAGGGTGTTATATTTGAAATAAATATTTTTTTCTGAGTTTCTCTACTTTTTAGCAAAAATATTGCATGCCAAAAGTTTATTTAGACACTTTTTAGTAATCAGTGGAAAATTCATTTTTGCAAACAAATCCTTTTCATAAGTTTTTATATTTTATGCAATAAGGCATCTATCTGTATATTAGTCTTTTTTTTATATAGAGCAGATCTTACAATCCTGACACTTCAAAGCTACAATAATGGCACAGTATGTACTTCACTAACAACTAATCTGTTCTTGCTTCTTTCATCTCTGCTGATGTTTCATGGTGATCTGCATTTGGTCATCTTCAATATTATAGCAGTTTAAGCTGTGATGTAAATGTTCTGTTTGATCAAAGAACATAATAGAAGTGTTTATTAAGAATTTATTTTCCATTTCTTTTTTATTCATCCTCCATAGTATATAATATTCCTTCTGAAATCAGAACAGCTTGTGGTTCTGATATTGCATACCAGCATGTGAAAATGAAAGTATAGACTTTTTCTTCCTTTTCAGGCGGTTGAGTCAGAGGCCGACAGCAGAGGAGCTGGAACAGAGAAACATTCTGAAACGTAAGTGGCTTTCCAATTTCAGTGTCAGGTTGTTATTTATCGCTTGTGTTTGGACGTGTTTGTTCTGTGTTGCTTTCAGCTCGAAATGATCTGGAGGAGCAGGAAGAGAAAAGGGAGATAAAGAGACATTTATCCAAAAAGGTAAGACAGGCAAAAAAAAACTACTATTGGCAATCTGCAAATCTGATTTGATGAACCTGGTTTAACCTATGCTGTTTTTTTTTTTTTGGCCATGTAGATATTCTGAATTAGCTTTTAGATTTTCAAAGGCTGACTCGTTTAAAGTAGAAAAATATAAATATTTTGTGATTCAATACTTTATGACTTAATATTTAAGAGGTGGACATTTTTGTAAAAAGTTAGTAATAAATAACAGTGGAGTTCAGTAAACAGACTAGACTTAAAAAAATAAAAATACATTTGGTATTTCAAGCTGAAATAGTTTTAAGACTGAGATTTTTAAAGTAGAATATCTATACTTAATATTTTAATATGAGTTTTTGAGAAACTAACATTGTTAGCTTTTAGAGACAAATTCTTTAGGATTTTAAAGAACACCTTAACAATCAAACAGTCAGAGGTCCATCAACGCTTGTGTATTTATTACAGCTGTTGATCCAATTTATACCAAAATACTGTTCGGTTAAATTATCTTACTATTTAATGAGAATTTAGACTGCTATTTATTTCCGCTCAAAATAAAAGCCAAACTGTTAACCTATTTTAATTCTTGGCTCTTTTCTTGAGATGATTGACAGTCCAAACTTCGCACGTTCAACCCCAAACATCTGGAATCAACCAAAGCATTACATTAATTACCTGTCTTTCATAAGAGCTCCCTTGGTTCAGGTCTTGAAAAACATACTGATAAACTGGTTCTTCCCTTTTCGACAGACAGGGACAGAGTGGAGAAAGACAGATTACAAATCAAAGCATCTGAAGATTTGATGAAAGAAATGTAGCGCTGGCTGAGACAACTCAAATTTGGTATTTTCTAGACAGTGTGGTTCCTGTTGCTTTTAAAAACATGCAACTTCAGCACAATAAACAGCAGATTGAAAAGCTTTAGAGAGAAGCTGTCACAACGTGAATCTAAACTGCTTCTTTTAACTTGGTTTCCTTTCACTTGAAATGAGTTCGTAGTTGTGGAACTTCATTTCTGCTGCAAAATATTTCGTCCTCTGTCTTTTCTTCCACCGTCCAGCTCAGCAACAGGCCCACAGTCGAGGAGCTGAGGGAGGCCAAGATCCTCATCCGATTCAGTGACTACGTGGAAGTTGCTGAAGCTCAGGACTACGACAGGAGAGCAGACAAGCCATGGACTCGGCTAACAGCAGCCGATAAGGTCCAGTTAAAGCACAAGCTCAAAACAGAACTGAAGAACACAGTACTGTAAAAAAGTATTTATTTGTCATCTGGCAGCTCCAGACTCCAAACTTTGACTAGGTCACTTCATGACCTTAATTTGGGTTTCTTTAAGCCATTGAGAAGTGGGCATGCTATAGTGTGCTTCGTTGGAATTATTGTTGCATTACCGAAGCACACTTGAGTTTAATTTCACAAACTGATGAATTACTAAAAAGTAATTTTGGTAGTTTGGCTGTTCCTTAGAAAGTTGCTCCATTTGTTGTTAATGACTGTGAATTTCAGGAGACACAAAGACTTAGAAATTGCTTTGTAATCCTTCCAAGAAATAAACCTCTTTTTGTGTCTACCCAGTTTGTTTGTCTGCAATAAAATTAGGTTTATTTGAACCTTTAAAGTGCAACAAAGAAAAAGCTGAAGAAATCTAAGGGGGAAAAATATTTCACAGAACTTTTTTAAAATAAAATCTGGATTTATCAGGCTGTATTTATTTCTGCATTTCTGTTTGTCCTCAGGCTGCCATCAGAAAAGAGCTGAATGAGTTTAAAAGCACAGAGATGGAGGTGCATGAGTCGAGCCGCCATCTGACCAGGTTTGTGAAAAAACTCATTTAAATGACGCTGTAGTAGTCAGTGAAAGTCCTGCTGTTCTACACGTCACACAACGATTATCAGTTTGAGTTCCACTTCGTCAGCCTCCACCTGCTGACTCTGTGCCTAATTGTTAAAATCATAATTAAAGGCAGCCAAGCAAGAACATTCCAATCATCTTTCAAACTGAAAGGTCCTATCAGGAAACTTCTGAAACCGAAATTACTTTTTGCTGCCAGAGAGGAGCAGCAGAGACGCCACTGCTTTACTGTTTAATCATAACGCAGCAACACAAATGAGGCTACAGGAAATGTAGCGTTTAAGAGGAATGGCTGTAGAATGGCGCTGCTCATGGTGGCAGCATGTTGGAGTTGCTCTGTTATGTTACTTCTGTTATTTATGTGAACTTTTGATCATTTTCCTTGGTTTAGACGTTGCAAAGTCCCATTTGATAATTATTCCCTTTTGTGTGGATGCTGTGCGCCTAGAATTTTTGTTCTTTACCAGGAAATATTGTGAGTCTATACACATTTCATTAACAGATTGAGAATTTATTTTAAATAATTTTTGTCTATCTTTCCCCTCTGCAGGTTTCATCGGCCTTAGTCTGCATTTCTGCTGCCGCTTTTTTAAGATATTAATCTTAAAAAAGTATCTGCTGCCCTCGAATTGCTGATCGGCATCAACCTGTTTGAGTCAGGAAGTAGGAGCAAAAACTTTCCGATGTTGGAGGGTTATGGGGCTGAAAAAGAAACAAACTCAGAACTGTTGTTTTCCCTCAATGGGAATTTTAATGACTTCTTGATATTCAAAAGCTTTTAACTGTCATTTTTATGATGAAGAGGAGGAAATATTTAATTTTGCCACACTTCTGATGTTGGGGAATCTGTGCCAAGTTTGTGGAAGGGAACAGTGTTTTTTTTATTTATTTTATAATCATGTTCGTTGGTGTTTTGAGGGAACACATTAGTCTAAAACTTGAGCCGACTTGTCCAGAAATCAGAATCAAAAACCAAATCAACTCCCAGAAATTTGACATTTTAACTTGCCAGAGTTCAGCAATCTGCTGCGTCACTGTGCCTACAGTAGTGTTTACAATAATTTTTGAATTGCCAAATTACTATTTAAAATTGAATACTAGTTACTGACGCAGCTAAGTGACTGAACTGTCTGGGATCCACTTTTTTAAAATAAAACATGAGAAACCTGCCACCTCACAGCTCAAACTGCATCCACAAATTTGTACTTCTGACTGTGTTATTGAGGATTTATTTAATCGTGTGTGTGTGTGTGTTTTTTTGTGTGTGAATAAGAGTCAGTGTTCCTGCTGTCTCTTGTATGTTTGAAACTGTTTCGGGAGGAAAAATATTCTCAGACTTCTAACAGGATGTACAAAAACCGAAAGGATTTTCAAATGTTCTTTTTGTAAACGGAGAACTGCATGTTGATATTAATTTATTGTGAGTATTCGATGATGTATGGCATTTCTTAAACAAAAAAGAAACTTCTAAAAAAAAAAATTAACGTTTGTGTTTGTGATTTTAATTAGAAAGAAACCCACATCCATAATTGGTATTTCTTCAGTCTTCATCCCATCTTCACTGTCCCTCCCATTAAAGTTTGTCGTGTTCTCAGTTGGGAGATGACATCCAGAAAAATGTTCTAGAATCCTCATCAAAAGAGGTTCCTGATGAGTTTTGGGTTAAGTTCGGCAGAAATTAACCCATCAGACAGAATGCTGTGGTCTCCTGGTATAAGGAGGCAGGATTCCTGCTGCAGTCCTGAGTCTGCATGGCTACACAGCGTGGTTCGGGTTGCCGCAGTATTTTTGCCACAAATCGATGGCTTTAGTGACGATAGCGTCTGTGTTTTCCTGAGGTATCTGGAAGAGACGGATTAAGATCTTAAACAGAAGCAAGTTAAGTTTATATAGAAAAATTCATAAAATATATATGGTTTTTTTTTTCTTACATTACACAGGAACTTAACCACGCCCTCTGGCCTGGTGTTGCCCATTAAAATGATCTTATAGCTGAGCAGTATCTCCAGGGCGACAAAAACCAGGATCTTACAGGAGCCACTGATCACTTTGTCCCACACCCTGTAAAAAAAACCCAAAAACATTTAAAGATCTCAGAAATAGTAACAGGATAGTATGAGCCACAAGGAATTATTCTGGGTATCTTCAAGTGATCCAATAAACAAAAATGAAACCTTTTCTAATAAGTTAATTTTTTTATTATTATTAAAATTCAAACAATAATGAATTTAAGTAAAACAAAAGTTTTACTTAAATTTATCAAAAAAAATTATTGGATTGATAAATGAGTATGAATTAATCCCAAACAACTGCATTTCCTGTTGCTTCTTAGTTTGCAGCAAGACCACTTTGAACATTTAGTCAAAAACCTGTGAATAGATTTCCTTACTGTCTTCCTTACTGGTAGGATTAGGGTCATAGCTGTGAACTGACCTCTGCAGGCTGGATTCAGGCAGGCAGCCGGCGAAGCAGCGCTTGAACCACAAGCTGTACGGCAGTTGAGGCAGCGCCCCGATGCTCCTCAGGTGGTTCAGCAGCCGAGGTTCCTCCTGACTCAGATAATGCTCCAGACTCTTTGGCTACGACAAAGCAAACCCCAAAAGTAAGAACTTAGCAGAGATACAAACTATTGCAGAACTTAATTTTATGGCCTCATTTATACAAAATAGGGTCGATTTAAGAGCAGTTAATACTTGTTAAGACAATTTTCTACTGAAAAAACTCCTACATTGTACGTCTTGTAATTTACAAATAAAGAATAAAAAAGGTAAGGAAGGGTTACTTTGCTGATTTTTTATGCATTTATTGCATCTAAAATTAATCAGGTGGATCCAGCAGTAAAATGGCCTATTTCATGGTTTAAAAACAAATTCAAAATTTAAATTCAGCTTGAAAACATGTTAGTTTTTCTCGTAGCCACAAGTAACACTTACAAGGTGAGGAAGCGAGTCTCCAAACTTAATGTGGAACTGATTTATGAAACACTTGATCAGCCAATAGCAGTCGATGGGATCATCAACAATCTCCTCCATGGCTCTACTGATGGCCAGAAAGTCTTCATTCTCATCATTCTGGAAATGAAACACAGCAATATTTAACAAAACAAGCCTTTGTAGGTGCTGGAGTCTCCAGTATTGCAGTGTGAATTTACTATTAAGTCAATCTAAATTTTTCCTATTTTACATCCTTCAGTATTATCAAGATTATTTCTATCTGCTTAATGCCAAAATAATGTGAGAAATTAAGAGAATTTTACAAATTCGGGACTTAACAGACATTTCTTTAGTATTTGCCTTTCAGCTTTTTCCACAAATTTTCTGAGACTGAGATAAGAAGGTTTTTTTAAATGGTCATGTCAAACTGTTTAATTTATTGTCCTAAAGAGGTTTATTGGATGATCTCTCACTAGCTTCATCCAGCTTCTTCGCAAGGTTTGTTTGCTTTTGCTCTTGGATTGATATGTACACTTGACCTCTGAGACAGAGACCCTGTCCTCATCCTAAACACAATTATGGCACAACATTCTCAAATGTTTGTTCTTGTGGATAAATGTTGAAACAGAAGAACATTGCATCTTAAGGCATCTGAGATTTGCACTGTTAGAATGGCCCTTAGCGGCTGGATTAAGTAGGAATATTGAGGCAGAGAAACGGTGCAGTCCCACTGGGTGTTTATTCACCAACATTTAACACACAGGCAACCCTGCTTCGCCATGGCCTAGGGTCTCAGCAGCAACAACTTACAATGTGACTAACATGCAGCATTTATAGTCCCTGGCTGCTCCAATTAACAAACCCACCAAGAAAACAGGGTAAACAAAATACACACAAACACAAACAAACTTTGACAAAAATAACCAAATCTTCAGAATGATATGTTAGCAAATAGTTTCCATTTTAAGCACATCTAAAAACACATTTCTATAAATATAAATGTAACATTAAATTTCTAAAATGCATAGTTCTATTGCTCTTCCCCTTCCATCTGCATTGGTCTCTTCCGGAACCTTTAAAAGGTGCTCAGGCCCCCAGGGAATCTTTTAGCCTGAACACCCGGCAGAGCAAGAGACAGAGGTAAGCCACATCTACACAAAGTCTTCAAACATTTCAAACAGTCACAATACTTATATTATCCATTTGTTTGTTGTATTTTAACAGGACACCACCAGTTCCAGCTGAGATGCCACTGCACAAAAACACACAATCAATAAAAGACTATCATCCCGCAATGAAGACCTTCATTACATGCACCAAAGAATGAATCCGCCTTGTGGAGGTTCACTGTTATCTTCCTGATATCTTTGCAGATTTATTTTATTTTTTCTCCATGATGTCATACAAGGAGGAAACATGTTTGAGGTGTTGCCTTAACCCTTCAGCAGTTCTAGCTTGAGTGAGGCAAGAGTTTTGCTGTTTCAAACACATTTTTGGTTTGCTGCTATAAAGTCAGGAGTGACAAGCTGGGGCCTATCAAACCTCACTCACATGACAAATCCAAGAATGTGGGGTTTGCTTCTGCAATTACAGGCACCAATGTTTTTAATTTAGTTTAATTATGTCTCGATGGCTTTCACAAACAAATCTTTGAAATATCTGGTTTTAGCTGGCTGTAACTCAGCATGCTGCCAATAAAAAAAAAGCTTCACATTCCAAGAATGACGGATCTCAGCTTTAACTATGTAAAATCTTGACCACAACTGAGCCATGACTCAAGGACTCATTTCCTGAAGACAAGAGTTTATGCAGCTTCAGCTCAGCGCTAATCCACAGTATGTTACAGCTCACCGGCGGTAAGGTCTCGGAGCATCGCGGAAGCACCTGGCTTTCCAGCTGGAACATCCGTAGGTAGATGTGGGTGGAAGGTGTAGATGAATTGATGTATCTCATCACCTCCAAAGCTTCCACAATGTCCTGGTACTGCTCCTTCCTGTAGCCTCCAACCAAAGAGTGAGAGTCACTGTGTGGAGGGAGGATACCTGCAGGAAGCGACAATCAGAGACTAAGATGGATGGTGGGATGTTGTCAGTTTATAACCCCTCTACACAACTACACTTCAAGAAGAAATTAAACCAAACTATAGCTATGAGAAAATGTAAGTACACCCCATGATTTTTAGAATGATTTTAAGCAGCAACAACTCGTATTCGGTGTTTTGTTACTGGCTTTATCGGTCTGTCATGCCGTTATGGAGGAAGTTTGGAACACATCAGTTCATTAAGGTTCGCTGACATCTGCACAGCTTTCTTAATGTAGCACACAGCACTATCCATCAGGATGAAACCCTGGACTTGAACTGGACCGTTGTAATCACTGTCCTGTTTCTACAGAAGACACCATCGTCGACTCCATGACAGAATCACCATGATCATCATTCCTCCACCACCATGCTTTGCAGTTGATGCTCTTCATTCTGGCCAAACATCTCCACTTGAGAGTTTTTTGTAATTTCCATAACATTGGAAAATTGTTATGTTAAGTCTGACTTAAAGGTCAGACCATTAAGTCAGACTTAATGGTCTGACTTAAAGGTCAGACCATTAAGTCAATGGTCTGACCTTGACTTAAGTTTGATGGAAAGTCTATTCCTAGGCATATTAGTAGAGGTTGTGAATGTTTACACTTGTAAATGACTTTCCCTGAAGAATTGATCGACATTAGATGGTTTGGAAATTGACTTTTATCCTTTCCTAGACAGATGTGCATTAACAGAAGCATCTGGCAGCTACTTCCTTCTTAAATACTTTTCCCATGACTGATTTCATGAAAAAATAAGTGTTGGTAAGTGGTTAAATTATTCTGATATAAAATTGACTAGAATATTTAGCAAATACGATAAAGCCAAGTATTGTGCTATATCACACGGCTTTAAAAGTAGGATGATGACATTTAGAGCACTCAGTTACCATATAGAATGATGTAGAATTAACCAGTAGGAAAATACTTGCTGCAAACTGCAGCCAAACATGGCAACACAGTGTAGTAATTCAAATTTCACAATTGATTCCTGTGTTTTAAATGTTTTCCGTTTATTTTCTTCAATTTTAAAATCGAGTATTAGTCTAAAAAAAGCACAAGCAGATAGTTTGGGGAATGTATGTGTGTGTGTGTGGTTTCTTACCCAGCAGCACCTTCCAAACATGAATCCTATACATGGATGGGAGAGGGAACCTCTGACTGAAGGTGCTCAGTTTTTCTAGATCTGCAGGACAGTAAAATTATTCAGTTGTTTAGGTTAGTTAATAATCTCTGACCAATACAACATATATCATTGTTGTATATTGTTTTCAGTTGTGCTACAGACAAACTCCACAATAAAAAAACTTCACATTTTCATCAGTTTTACACTCACTTAAGCAGCATTTCAATAATAAGGTTTAAATGACGCTTTAACTGTTGTTCACATGTCAATAAATACGATATTACCGCAACAAAGCATTGTTTTAAAGTAACACTGTCTCAATTTTAATCACTTGTTTAGCATCTGAATCCAATCTGGTTAAAACCAAAATATTTATGAGCTGCATAATCTGTTGTGAAGTGGCACAGCAAAGGTAAAGTCAAGGCCTTGATAGAAATATTTAGAAAAACCCTGAATTTTTTTTTTTTATTCATATTTTTTTCTCCCTTTAGTTTAATTGGAGAAAAGTAAAACGGCAAAATCTTTTATTTTCTTCATACCCATTTAACTTAGCCAGACTTGGGAAAATACAAAACTAATTCCATAATTTTTAGGGCTGCGTAAGAAAGTAATGTTCCAAAGACCCCCCATGTGGCATGTGCGTTTCTGATATGTTTTTGATTTAATAGTGTTGCCTACCCAGTGGATTGTCCTTGAGAAGTATTTCCAGTGATTTTTTCTCCTCCACTCCTCTGAAACCCACTTTTTCATAATATGCAGAACGAAAGTTCCTCTGAGGGTCATCAGCCATGATGTAACCTGTACAATCAGATCCAAAAGCAGACATCTTTAGTAGTTCTGTAAATTTACAGTGACGACAATTCACGGTTTTTAGATTATTGTGCAGAGTAACAATACATTTGAGTGGTTCATTGGAAAGAGCATTATTAGAGTAAAAACTGAAATCACTTTTGTTATATTTTTGCTATAACATAAAATAGTTATCAAACTTCCTTTCGTTATAGTTACGCGTAGATCTCAAAATCAATCAGCAAGGGATCAGAATCTGCCAATATTTCCTTGACTCTAATATTTTATCAGCTCATTACTAAATAAAAATATATTTCCCCCCTATTGTTTCATTACATAAAAATAAATAAGTTCTACCTTTCTTGGTTCACAAACACATACTTAAATGCCCTGTTAAGAATTTACTAAAAATCAAATAAAGATTTGATTTGATGAGTAAATGGGTACAATCTTGTAATTCTTTAATTTTCAGTTGGCTTTTATTGCAAAGAAACCTGGACCACATTGTTTCTCTTTTATGATTGGTGCAGTCATATCAGCACAGAGTATGACTTGAAATCATTTTATCAAACTAACTATTCAACTGGTAAATAAATAAATAAATACAGGTAATGTTGAAATCCTCTTTCGTTAGCTGTGGTTCTCCCCAAAGACACAAGCGTGCAGTCTCAACTATGCATCAGAACGTCTTCAGAGAAAGTAAAACTGCTGCTATGAATATTACAGCTGAAATAACAGTGTTCTCCATCATAAAGTACGTCAAGGTGGGAGGCTTAGCTGGAGTGAAGAAGGCTTTAGGATGCCAAGTAGGGTCCAGAAAGCACAAACGCTGTATAATACTGAGGAAGGTACAATAGTGTTGTAGTGCAGAGCTTGCTCAACACTGGGACACAATTCTCAAGTGGGTGTATCTATATGCACAATTAAAAGCAAAATTAATGGACTTTCAAAAGAAACAATCAAACAATATTTGATGATAATCTGTGGTTTTTCCAACAGAAAACGTTGAACCGGTGGTTAGTAAACTCCCCAGATCTGAAACTTACGGAAGCAGTGCCAATAAGATAATGAGGGAAAGATTTCTGAATCTCTTGATGTACAAGGGCAACGAGAAACAATATGTAAAACTACGTGACATAACAACATAATCGTCTCACCTTGGTGTACTTCACAGCGTCTCCAGTCTGTTGTTATCCTCAGTCCTACATTCGTTGTTTCTGGTTGTGGGAACCGAAAGCTTGAACACGTCACTTTTAAAGCTCGAAATATTAAATGTCTTGTTTATACTCTTTGATGTTTACATTATCCGTTAGGCTACTGAATTAGATTCAACTGGAAGTTGTTGCACCAGATGCTAAACTAAAATTACCACAAGCCACAGACTTACAGAATACAACTTCCGGGTACTACTATCAAAATAAAATTCTTAAGTGAATTATTTATATTTAATCAATATCGTTTTAATTCTGTTTTACATTAAAATACATTTTCAGTATAAATATATCAGACATTTTATCCAGCCTGCGAGCTAAATTTAACTATTAGGTTTTTTTAAATCTCACAAATAGCTTTTATTTAGAAGGTCTGTGACGAAATTGAAGAGGCAGGTCTCGGTTAGATATGATGCGTTTAATTTGGCTCGGATATTCAAAATCTGGGTAGAAAATATCTAGCCACTTCGTGTAGGCTCCAAGATAATTTTACCTGGTTACAGTTAGTACAGTTACTACTTTCACTAACCAGATAATTATTTTTATAGATGTTTCTTCCGTCTTCCTTTCAAACAGAAAATGGCTTATTTAATTATGTTCTACTCTATTTGAGTATGCCCAAGAGTTTCTGAAATCTAAAAATTAGTAGGGCACAGAAGATATCTTCAGGTAAGTGGCCCGGTAAAGTTATCTAATAACATTCATGCTGCATAATTTAACGACATCCTGAGGGGGTGCAACCACTTCAACCAGGTATGCATGCAGCCGTCTCTCTATGCAGGAGCAAGAAAGTACACATTTTGAACACGGATGCATGCAGTGAGTGGACTATGATTATATTTTAGACTACTGTTCATAAATGAAATTTAAGACAGAGAGGTTAAATTTAGATCCGAGTGCATTGTGAATTAAAGTTGGTAGAACGGCGTACTATTGTATTTTGCTCTTTATTTAAATTTGTGATTTAAAATGGACTAGTGATGCAATGGTGGCTTCTCCAGGATGTACGCCATTTCTTGCAACCGAGGCATGCATTAAACGTGTTTGGAAAAAACACAATTATCATAACTAACTTTATAGCAGGTCAAATAGAACTAATTATTACTTTTAATGAATATGTTGAATGATGTTTCAGAACTTGTAATGTCTTTACAGCTAATTTACAGCTATCTGTGCCACAATATACATACTGTATATAGTTGAAAATAACCAGGCTTGCATGAAATGTCATATGCTATACATAAATGTAACAAAGGTTCAAAATTAAATAATATAAAATAAAACCACATTTAGGCCACTCAGCAAAACATCTGCAATAAAGCTAGCTAACATTGCAAGATGGTTATTAATTTGGATGCAATATGAAATTGTCCTAGTTCAGTCATTTTTGCTTTGTCACACAATGGGTTGTTTGTTTTTTGTTCTTGTTGGACATCCAGCTATGAAGGACTGAAAGAGACTTTTAAAGCATCAATTCAACATGTACTCTGTGTTAACTCTGTTTTTAGTACCAGGAGGAGGAGCTTCTGAAAAAAATTCTGTGATGTCATGTTTTGAAATGTAAAATGTATTATTTAGTACTGCCCAGGCTCACCTACCTGTCCAGGTACCCACCGCTGAACAAACATGACCTTTGAACTCTTTTCCTGTCCACAGGAACCAGTGACTTTTATTGTTCCAGAGGCAAAGGATGTGTACTGGTACTTCTCGTAGCTTCAAAGACTGTGTACTGCATCACACTCTTCAAAGCCAAAGGGAGGATATTTTGGACATTCAGCCATGACCAACTGAAACGGACTTAAAGCTGGTATAACTATTGATTCAACATACTCAATGCAGAAATTGGTAAATAGATTAAGAATTCATCTTTAAGAAAGATTGATTCCTATTTCAGTAAGAATTTATCAAGACATTCCTTCCTTGGAAAGATGTTTTATTTTTGCATTGTGGCATGGTGTTTGGAAAACATAACAAGTTTAACAATTCATCTAAAATAATTGTGAAATTAGTTCAGAGCTCATTGACCTAACTGACAAAACTTTTCAATGCAATTTGTGGTCTTTAAGCATTTCTCACATTTCTCCTGTTGCTGTAAGAAGAATAAACAACAGATTTTGTTATAAACAAAATATAAATTAGTTAAAACTAATTAACACACTCCAATTTCCTCATGAAATAAATCTGGATTCTCTATATTCACAAGCCATACAGAACTATGACATCAATTTGTTGGTTCTATTTTTCCCTCAAGTAGTTTTAGCTTAATCCTTTTATCTTTTTCTCAGTAGTTTTAGTTGTGTGTGTTACTTGCTTAGTGAGGTGGTTGAATAAAATGTTTTAATTGTGAAGTTGAAATAATTTTTTAATAAACAATTGTATAATTGAGAGAGGTTGTCTATATTTAGTCCATATCCATGTGTGGCATCCTGCTGTAGCAGCAAACATCAGTTCTAGACTTATGTCTTCATCTATTCTTCTCTTAAAAACATAGGCCTTATCAGGCAAGAATGATAAATAATAACTGAGACTGAACTCTTTGATTATATATTTAAACTTTTTTTTCTCTATAATGAGAAATGGTGCATGGACTAAGTCATTTTTTAAATTTAATTACTAGTTTTATTATTAGTTACCATAAGCAGTTTTAATAATTATTCACAGCCAAAGTTCTCTCTTTCTAAAGCGCAACATTCTTTTTCTGATATTAGCTTAAGGTTATTTGGTTGGGTTTTAATTTTTTACTTTAATGAAAAGTTTTGAATGTGCCAACAAAACTGAGGAAGAAGTAGTAAATTACACACAAAATAAGAGAATACACATGTCTTCAATGTGTAGAGTTATTGTTCAAGAAGAATCATGCACAAAGATGGTTTCAAATCCACAAGAGTACAAGTCTTCTTTAATAAATGATGGTAACAAATTAAACAGTGTATATAATGCTAATCAGAAAACAGAATCCTTTCAAAAATTACTCAGTAAAATAAAACCATTAAACCATTAATGTCAACAAACATATACCCCAGAAAACAAACATAGATCATATTTCGATAATTCATGAAACAAAAGCTGATTATAGTAATTATTCAAATTGATAGGATAGCCATATTCTATGAAACTTTGGAAAATATTTTTGAAACAGAGCATGCAGAAACAAATATGGCAGTAATTTTAAGATTTTTTTAAGGATACCAATAATAACCATAACACATTTATTTCCTCTCCAAATACCTTAAGGTGGCTCTTAATAGTACCTTTGTTGATTGTCATAAATCTGTTCTGTAAGTGCTCATATCTTTTACTTGAAGCATCAAAGGCAAAGTAAAACCAAATGCAAAAAAAAAACATTTCTACTGCACAGAGAGAAAATATTTAGTAAATTCCCACACACTATATTGTAAAAACAATTACTTAATTTGCAAGAAAAGTGGATGAATGTAAAAGCCTTTGCATTTATGGATTTATCTGGTAGAGGAAAAGCTGGTAAAGCTAGTAAAATTATATTGTGTTAATGATGAACCCAGATCCAAACTGCTTCTGCGGGAGCCCCTTTGTGAACCACTTCTGGATCCTGTCTTGGATCCCGGGGCTGAAGCAACATTGTATGGACTGCTGATACCTCTAGAAGATACAGATGATGCCTGAAGCATTTTCACCCCAGTACCCTCTTCAACTAGACAGTTATCAAGGACTTCTTTGTAAGAAACTCTAAGTTTGCTTTTGGGACATGTCAAATTTTTTGTATGGTTTTTGACATCCTGGAGCTTTTGTGCTGCTCTTAGATCCAGCCAACCCATTTTCAAAGCATCCTCAATGCTTCTTCTACAGCCCTTTTCTGGGTCATAAAGCCCCCCTGTTGCAACTTGGAACTCCAGAAATCTCTGCCCCGCCTCATATGGTAGCCACATTTCCTTTATGGCCAGAGCAGCTGACAACTTCCTTTTGGTTTTTATATCCTCAAAACCAAAATAGGCTTTCTGAGCAGGTTTTAGTTTAGTGAGCATGTCATTAGCTATTAAACCCATTTGGGAAGCCTCTTGTATGCTGACCCTCTTACCATCTGTGGGATTCACAATTCCTCCAGTGCAAGCTTGGGCCTCAAGCAATCTCTGGGCTGTGATAGAATCTACTAGACCCCGATTTAAAGCCTCTGTGATAGAAATCTTCTCTACTGCCTCTGTGTCAAAAACGGCTCCCACAGGCTCCACCTCGCCAACTGGTTCAAGAGGAGGGGACAGAGTGATCGATACATGGGATCCCTGCTTCAGGGAGTCTGAACATTTTTCAGCGACAATGCTGGATGATGAGCGTTTCTCTATGAGTGTGGTAGTTTTTGTTGTAGTTGTTTTGGTGAATGTAGGAGATAACGGTCTCGATACAACAGTTGATGAAGAAGAGGATGAGGAAGATGATGTAATTGATGGAACAGGGACTACTGATGTTTTTGAGGTTGATGATGTTACTGAAGATGAGCTTAAAAAAGCTGAAGTTCCTGAAGTTGATAGCATTGATGACGATGATGATGATGATGTAACTGATGATCTTCCTGATGGTTCTGGGATTAAGTTTGATGATGATACAGATGATGATGATGATGAAGATGATGATGATTTGTGTGTAGCCTGATTACTGATGATATCTGCAAATTGAGTGATGGTGATAGCTTGTGAGCGATACTGCTCCACGACAGACTGATCAATGACTCGCTTTTCTAGCAGGTCAGTAATGTCATATTGTCTTCCAGTTGACCTGTCATTGATAACAAGACGCGTGGAGCCATCTGGAGCGGTGATAGTAATCTCTTCCCACTCACATTCCTGCTCTGATAGCTCCAGGTAGGTGTCATAGTCAATATACCCTTTGTTGAATGCTTCACGTACTGTCATCTCTTTATCAGTCTCTGGATCCACAATTATCACTCTCCTCTTTCTTACAGTGTTCTTTTTGCTTGACTCCTGCTTCTTCTTGTCTATGATAGGCAACAGAATAAGCCCAGTGTTCTTATCTGAGATACAACGTTTTTTAAGTTCCAGATAGGTCAGGTTTTCCCCTGTGTTGGGATCAAAGAAACCTTTAGTGTCATCACTCTCGTCAGTCAGGATCTTATTCATTTCTTCATTAAAATAGCCTCTTTGATATGCAACATTCACATCAATACGGTGGCTGTGTTGGGGATCAATGATGCCTCCACTTGCAATCTGGGCCTCCAGCAGACGAATGCCATGACCCTTCTCCACTAGACCATTCTCTATGGCCTGAAAGAGGGAGATTATTTCACCTGTCACAGGCATTTTGTAACCGGTAACAGCCTTTTCTGCTGCAAGCAGTTTTTCCTTAAACTCTGGCCCAAAAAGCCTTCTATTGTAGGCTTCAGCAACAGTCAGAAAGAAATTATTGACAGGATCGATCATAAAACCTGATGAAGCTTGGGCTTCAAGTAGTTCTAGAGTAGTGCCAGGTCGCAGAAGTCCATTCTTCATAGCTTGATAGATTGATAGGACTTTATTACTAGCTTCATCATAAACTCCTGCTATGCAAGTGGAACCTCCCAAGTATGACCTAAGGCGATCCTCAATGTCTTGGGTTGTAAGTTTACCTGCGTTCAGCTGATCCACATCTGATTTGCTTAGCAACTTTGCATCAACCAGCTCTATGACAGAGACCTCGTTTCGAAGTCCCCTTATAGTTGATTGTTTAGGTTTAGGGAGAAGCAAAAGTCCAGTGCTGGGATCAGATTTGCATTTTGTCTTCAGTAATGCATATGTAGTTGGTTGTTGAGTATCTGGGTCTAGATAGCACTTGGGAGACTTATTCAGTGCCTGATAGAGGTCCTCATCAATAAGACCTCGTTTCATTGCAATGTCTTTGGGTAGGAAAACACTGACACTAGGGTCCAAAATTCCACCAACAGAGTCCTGAGCCTGAAGGAGCTGTAGTGCAGTGTCTTTGTTAATTATTCCCTTTCTCATGGCTTGGCCAGCTGACAGAAATTTGGCAGTATCTGGATCTTTATACCCAATAGCAGCAGTTTCAGCTGAAAGCAATATTGATTCATCTTCTTTGTCTACTAGTTCTCTGGCACATGCTTCTTTTACTGTATGTTTCTTATTTGTCCTGGGGTCAATGATGTGACCTGTAGCTGCTTGGGCAAGAAGAAGTTTGTTAGCACTGTCAGATGATATAATTTTCTGTTTTTTTGCTTGTGTGAAGGACATTTTTCCGAGAGGCCCAGCAGCTATTCCAGCAATTAATCCTGTCCCTTTTAAAAACATTTTAATGTCTACAGAAACCTCTGAAACAGTTCTTTTTCCTTTCATTAGTTGGTCAAATGTTTGTTTGTCCAGAACACCACAATCTAGGAGCTGCTGTGCTGTGACTGTCTTGTGCACACCATCAAAAAATAATTTGGAGGGGTCAAGCTTCCCTGACACTGGCAAAATATGTAAACCAGTGTGAGTGTTTGTGTTACATTTTGCCTTCAGAGCCCCATAGTTGACATTGTGTTCAGTTTCTGGGTCAAGATAACATGGAGGATTCTGTTTAAGAGCATGAATGAGTTTTTCGTCTAACAGGTTTCGCTTTAAAGCTACATCTTTAGGTAGAAATACACTAAGATTGGGGTCTAAAATTCCTCCAACTGAATCTTGGGCCTGTAAAAGATTTAGGCCAGTTGTCTCACCAATTAAACCTTTTTTCATGGCCTCAAACAATGACATTAACTTTCCTGAACTAGGATCTTTAAAGCCAATGGCAGCACTTTCAGCTGCTAATAGTCTACTCTGGTCTTTGAAATCCACCACTCCTCTGATACATGCCACCTCTACAGTCAATTTCTGCTCTGTTTTAGGGTCAATGATGTGACCTGTGGCAGCCTGGGCCTCCAACAGTAAATTTGCACTGTCTTCTGATATGATCTTCAGTTTCTTAGCTTCTGAAAAAGAAATGTTGCCTTGAGTGCTACTACTTACACCAGCAATGGAACCAGTCCCTTTAAGATTAACCTTCTTCTCTGCAGATACCTCTGGGATAGTTTTCTCTCCTTTGATCAACATATTAAATGTTGATTGGTCAAGAACACCACAATCCAACAACTGCTGTGCTGAAACTGGCTTGCGTAAGCCATCAAACACCAGTTTGGAGGGATCTTTCTTCTCAGCAAGAGAAAGAAGCATCAGACCAGTTCGAGGATCTGTTTGGCATTTTTTCTTTATAGACCCATAGCTTGCACCACGCTCTGTTTCTGGGTCAATGTAACATTCAGGATTCTGTTTAAGTGCATGAACGAGGTCTTGATCCAAAAGGTTGCGTTTCAGAGCAGTTTCAATAGGAAGGAAAATACTGAGATTTGGATCAAGAATGCCCCCAGCAGATTCCTGGGCCTGCAGCAAACGTACTCCTGTCTTTCTGTCAATTATTGCCTTCTTCATTGCCTCAAATGCTGATAGAGATTTTCCTGTGTGAGGATCCTTGAATCCAACAGCAGCAGATTCTGCTGCTAAGAGTTTATCTCGAATACTTCTGTCCACCACTCCCCTTGCACAAGCCTCTTCTACTGTCAATTTCTGATTGGTCATTGGGTCAATGATGTGACCTGTGGCAGCCTGGGCTTCCAGAAACAAATCTGCACTTTCTGGAGGCATTAGCATCTGTTTTTTTGCTTCCGAAATTGACATTTTTTCTGAAGATCCAACTTTGACACCAGCAATGGATCCTGTTCCTTTTAGAAATAGATTTTTATCTACAGAAACTTCTGGGACAGTTATCTCCCCTTTGATCAACTTCTCTAATGTTGGTTTGTCAATAACGCCACATTCTAATAATTGCTGTGCAGAGACTGGCTTGCGCAACCCATCAAACAGCAGTTTGGAGGGATCTTTCTTCTCAGCAAATGGCAGAAGCATCAGACCAGTTTGAGGCTCTATTGTGCATTTTTTCTTTAAAGACCCATAGCTTGCACCACACTCTGTTTCTGGGTCAATGTAGCACTCAGGGTTCTGTTTAAGTGCATGTACTAAGTCTTCATCCAAAAGGTTGCGCTTTAGAGCAGTTTCTCTCGGGAGGAAAATGCTGAGATTCGGATCAAGAATTCCTCCTGCAGATTCCTGTGCCTGCAGTAATCGAACCCCAGTCTCTTTGTCAGTTAATCCCTTCTTTATTGCCTCACAGACAGATAGAGATTGTCCTGTGTGAGGATCCTTATAGCCAACAGCAGCAGCTTCTGCTGCTAAGAGTTTATCTCGATCACTTCTTTCCACTACTCCCCTTGCACAAGCCTCTTCTACTGTCAATTTCTGATTGGATTTTATGTCAGTGATGTGACCTGTGGCAGCTTGGGCCTCCAGAAGAAAATTTGCACTCTTTTGGGGCATGAGCATCTTTTTCTTGGCATCTGAAATGGACATTTTTCCGAAAGGTCCAACTGTAACACCAGCAATGGATCCTGTTCCTTTTAGAAATAGTTTTTTGTCTACAGAAACCTCTGGCACAGTTTTCTCCATTTTAATTAACTTCTCATATGTTGGTTTGTCAAGGATGCCACATTCCAATAATTGGTGCGCAGAGACTGGCTTGCGAACACCATCAAATATGAGTTTGGAAGGGTCTTTCTTCTCAGCAAGAGGAAGAAGCATCAGCCCAGTTCGAGGTTCTATTGAGCATTTTTTCTTTAAAGCACCGTAGCTAACACCATGCTCTGTGTCTGGGTCAATATAACACTGAGAATGCTGTGTGAGTGCATGAACAAGGTCTTGATCCAAAAGGCTGCATTTCACAGCAGTTTCTTTTGGCAGGAAAACGCTGAGATTTGGATCAAAAATACCCCCAGCAGATTCCTGGGCCTGCAGCAAACGTACTCCTGTCTTTTTGTCAATTATTGCCTTCTTCATCGCCTCAAATACTGATAGAGATTTTCCTGTGTGAGGATCCTTATAGCCAACCGCTGCAGATTCTGCTGCTAAGAGTTTATCTCGAATACTTCTGTCCACCACTCCCCTTGCACAAGCCTCTTCTACTGTCAA
>CAEGAE010003168.1:0-55310 GCA_903067095.1 Girardinus metallicus
ATATATATATATATATATATATATTTCTGTTTTTATTTTTAATTATGTCAGTTTTGATCCTTCATGTAGCTTAACGTAAAATGGAAGTGGAACATTTTTGGATTAACTAAAAGGTCTTACATGTACTTCTTAAATTCAACTAAAACAAACATCAAAGCAACCCAAAGTAAAAAGATGCAGAGACGAAGATAAAAAGGAGTGAGATGGGCGTCTCTTGCTGGACTATGCAGAAGAAAAGTGCAATTACTATACAATTCATCTTAATTTTAGAACTAATGACATTAGAAACAAAACTAAATATGAAAAATGACATGAGTCAAGCTGCCAAACAAATACAATCCCCATCAATACAAACTTCAGGAAATGATCATTCAACAAAATGTGACACCATAAAAATATCTGAATATTTAATTTAAGAATCTGCCCCATATTGACAAACAAACTCATGAATAAACACACACACTAACAGTTTCACTTAAACCTTTACAAGGCAACACACACATTCACATTTCCTCTCTGACACACTAATCTTGGATTATTACACTTGGCTTTTCAAGGGCACAGCATTATTTGCCCTACTATATTATTTGTAATAATATAGTTGAAAACCATTTATAAGTTCCTCACATTACAGAATTATACGATATCTTGTTGTGTCCGGTCATATAAAATCCCTGTAGAGTACTTTGAAGTGTATAGCTGTTCTGTGACAAAATGTGAAAATGTTTAAAGGGTAGGAAGATTATTGGAATGGACTTTAGATAAGCTCTGCCATGACGCACAAAAAAATGGGCCATTAGAAAGATAGTTTTTGTAAACACAAAACTAATGCATCTCACCTTGTTGGACTTCTGATTGCCATTAGAGTTAAGAAAAAAGAGAAAAAAATATCTGAGCTGGATTTATGGTAAGTGCTCAGCATATTCTTTATCTAGTTGTCAGATACCAAAAAAACTATCAGATTTGATTATTTAGCTGTAATGAAATGTTAACAAATGAGAGGTATGATCTCTGCTCCTTTTGCTGTTGACAATATATTTACAATATTGACAGAGTTGCCCCGTTTCAGACAGAAACATTTACAAAGGGGAGTTTTAAAACAAATTGTGCAGACAGATTTATGAAGTTCTGACAAGTGCAATCTGCTGGCAGTGACATTATTATCCATCAAAGATGTGAGTCTTAAATTTGTGCATGAAATACTTGCGAGAGGCATTGCAAGATAAGGAGAATTTATCAGGGAGAGGAAAAGAAGGGAACATGTTTATAGGGATTATTTTGTCTGATACGAACGTAGGACATCTTTTATAAACTGAGTTCCTTAACCATGAAAAATAACTGCGATCACTTGTGTTTGTTTTATTTTTTCTTTTTAAAATCACCGCACTATCACTTCTATGTCTGATTTCTGTTCCTGTTATCACCTGCAGTGTCATTGGTCTTTTGAATATTAACAACAAAATTGCCAATGGGATGAATGCAGATATTTACACTAAGAAATCTGGGTATTTTCCAGAATGGATGGAAATCAAAATAGAGGATTAAAGATTATGCTAATTTAAATTCACTTTTACTTATTTTTCTATTAATACACAGGAAAAACACTAGACTTTTAAAATGTTTGTCAACAAAAATAAGTAAGGAGGAAACAAATTATTTACTAACTTCATTTTTTTTTTTTTAATTGAATTAATTAAGTAAACTGTGTATTGTTTCTGGATTAAACAGTATCCTTTTGAAATCCCACACTAATTTATTCATCAAAATAAATCAATATGTAATATATCAATATCTTATCCCCTAAGTTAAAAAAAAATATGATCAAGTGTTGTGTGGGTGTAACATGACAAAATGTGGAAAAGTTCAAGGAGTTATTTTATTTTAGCGAGGCACTCTGCTGCAGGTTCAACCCTGATACCCATCACGACGGAGCAGAGGCTCAAAACAAACTCACCTCCTCCTCACACAAGCACTATGTTAACACTCTACCTGAAATATGCATCCATTCCATTATCAGAGCGGGATCCACTTTACCATAAATATTCACACTTCATGAATTCAGTTGGTGGATTTGCAATGGAGATACGTGCGCCGTTATCAGATGTGGGATTAGTCTAAAAATCACAAGGGATTGTCTGAAGCCGGAATAGACACTTGACTGAGTTCTTGTGTTATTTATTTATTCATCCATAGCACACTCTTCTACGTGGCAAATCTCATTATTGTACAACTAGAATTCTAGCAAACACTCTGACTTTCTGCTGTACAGTCTAAGCATAATAGTGAATGCTGCTGATCTTGTTACAGTGTAGCAGTGTAGTCTCTGTGAATAAGAAATGTTTGCAAAACAGTAACAATGCAACAAACCTCTGCAGGAAGGTTCATTATTTATTATTTGTTTAGGAAATGAAACTAAATTCACTGTTCTTACATATAGCACACAAATAGAGAACTGCATTTTTACTGCAATCAGTATTTCTTCATGGGAGTTTTTTTTTTTTTTTTTTTTTTTTGCCCATTAAAAATGTTGAACTACAAATACAAATTTTGATTGCGTCCATACGTGGGCCTGTTAAGAGACCAGTTTAACCACTTTGCGCCACATTGCTAATTTTAATTTAGACACAAATTGCACCTAATGACACCTACACTAGGTGATGCAGAATGAGAGCTCACACAATACACCAAACTGAATAGAAAACTATTTCTCAGACTGTCATATTTTCCTTGTGTGCAGCACAGCTATTGAAAGTGGCTCCTGATTCCCCATTTAGGAGCAATCTTGCTGTGAGTCATAAGTTGAACTGGCTCAGATTGGGGAGACACCTGAGGGCAGATAGGAACTACTAAAGTAACCAAAAGATGAGCCAGCAGGTGGCAGATGAGTGAAAATCACCTTCGATTTTCACTTTTATGTAAATGCTCATGAAGCTATAGGAGTCCAGTGATTCACTTGTGGCTTGTTTTAGGTTTCTAGTTTTAATAGTATATGTGATATTTGTTCGATTTTATTTGTGTGGTTCAGTGCGTAGACTAGTCGTCACGCAATCACAAGATTGAAGGTTCGGTTCCAGCTTCTTCCTGTCACATGTCAATGTAACAGTGCTTTAAGTGGTAAGTTTAAGTGGTCTGTTGGGGGTTATGTGTCTAAAGAATAAAATAGTATAGCTAGCAATATGACAAGAAAAATACTGGTAGAACAATAGAAAACTAGCTATATTTCAGAATGTTCATTTTCTGTAGTATTTTTTAAAATACTATAACTATTCTTAAAAAAAAAAACTCTTTTATAAACATAATAAAACTCTATTAAAACTGTTAACTCTTTTGCAACCAAAGAAATTTAATCTATACTCTGGTTATATGTGTTTGCATCTTCATCTGAGTGATGTGGTGCTTGATACTGTACCTATGATAACATGTGCTCCCAGTCTGGCCAAATGCCGGACCACCTCATAGCCGATTCCCCTGCCTCCTCCTGTCACTATGGCAACCTTGCCATCTTGTCTGGGCATCACTGGCAGAGTCAGAAGAGGACACATATATCAAAGAGAATATAATTTCATGTAAGAATTCCATATACCAAACCTACACTGTGGACAGTCTACAAAAACCATTTAGACTTCAAGTATAAAATAACCGAATTATGGTCTACATATATGTTAGCATTTAAAACAGATTAATTTAATTTATTTTATTGATGCATTGTCACCTCACAATAAACATTGTCATAAGGCAGTTCTACAGAGCAAATAATGGACAGATATCCATTGATATAGAATAATTTTCAATACAACTCCATGAACTCCAGATCAGTGCATCAATGCCAATCTGTAAAAATTTAGCTTGGAACCCAGAGCAGGGTACCAAGCTGGTGTGAAATATCGCAATCAGAGCTTGGATGCAGATTTTTCTGATATTGTGGACGTCTAATCCATGGCATAATATTGTAATGACAGGAATAATAGAGTATGTCATGAAACTTTTTTCATAGAATAATCACATGATGTGCTGCTTTCACACATTAAATATAAGCAAATTAAATTGACCAAATGTGAATCTGGTCAATCGCTTTCTTTGATGGACATGAGCTTAAAGAGGATTTCAATTTCTCTAAACCAAACTGCATTTTAAAAATGTACTATTTAATCGCAAACCCCTCTGGAACAAATAAAAACGCTTCGAATCGCAAATTTTTATATTTAGTGTAATTAACAGGTCATCCCGGAAAATTCGGCAACATAATCAACCCAAGAAAACATTTTAAAGCAATGTATTCAGCCTTTTGTATAACCTAGCTAGCATGGCTACTTTAGCATAACACGGTCATTTCCGTGACGAAATAAAGTTAACGGCTCACTCACTGAATTAGAATGAGCAGGGCAGCTGCCATATTTACATGTATCCTCCCGTTAACTAAGGGGACTCTACATTACTGCTAGGAGTCGAAACAACTCTGAATAGCCAACAACTTGTCTAATATTTAGTGTAACAACTGAAATCGACATGAACTAACCTGGAAGTTTTAAAGGTTTGTTTAGTAGCTGATCCAGCAGGACCTTAAACCCAAGCAGGTACAGTTTGATAGCAGGTAAAAGACGAAACCGAAGGGCAGCCCACATCCTTGGCAGGGTGTGCAAAAGCAGCAAAAATCAGTCAATCTAGACAGGCAGAGCGATGCAAGCCTGTGGGACACATTCCAGTACGACGTTTGTGCATCCTCCTCCTTGCAGTTCTGTATGACACACACAATTTGAACCCTGGTTAACTATGCCAATATTTTTCCATTGAAGAGTTGTCCTAAAATTATATTATGCCTTCAATTCTTCCACAACTTGGTCGGACAGCTTGAAAACTGTGACATACTGTTTGATGCGCCTTTTCTGTAGTTCCTGCATATTGCTTGAGATAGTCAGCTCTCTGACTACCTCATTAACTGCTGCCAGAGAGGTCACATACTTCTGAAGCAACAGCCATTTGACACTCCAGTCTGATCCATAATTTCCCCAGACAGGCTTTAAGAGCGTGTGTCTAGAGTGAAGAAGCCTCTGTCCGCAGCGCTGTTAGACTTTTGACTGACTGATGGTCTGGCAGTTAGCTTTTCCTCTCCTGGGATCATTTCAGTCTGTCACAACCGTCTGCTCTTACTGGAGACTGCCATGATAACCATTAAACAAAACCTTAAGCAAGGACAGTGCCCAGCAAAATAACTTTTTCAAGTTTTCAACATGTTACAGCTACAAAATTTAATGTATTTTAATGGGATTTAAACTGATAGATCATAAAATGTGGCGCTAAAAAGTGGGAGGGGGGGGTCTTTTATTTTTCTTACAAATAAAAGTCTGAGCAATGTAACATATTTACTGCTGCAATTTCTACTTCAATTCATTAGCTTTATGCATCTAGTGATTCAAATGCTTGCCAATTCTTTGTTTTGCAAAATAACCAAAGCTCATACAGACTTGAGAGTTTAGGTAAAAATCTGAAAAGTATGGCATGCATGCGTATTTATCCCTCTTGAATCAAATGCTTATAACCTGCTTTCAAAATTAGTAGAGACATACAAGACTTGTTGAAGTACCATAGTGTTTTGGTGCATGTCTCTAGAACATCTAGAACCCAACTTTGTTTGTTTGTTTTTGCAAATTCTTCCCTTCAAAGTAGCCCGACCTGAATCTGATTGGATGAAGAACATATTTGAACTGAAAAAATTCAACTCTTGACACATATTTAGGCATTTTGCCTAAAGCCATCACAAGCTACATGTGTAAATCAAGAAATGTTGAGTGTCTGAAAAAAGCTTATTGTTATTTAACACTTCATTATCTTCTTGCTTTCACAAATAGTTGAATGCTTTATCAGCTTTTTTGTCAGCATAATCCATTCACTTACAACAGCAAATAAATGTTATATCCTTCAAGTAATTAATGACTGTGCAACTATAATCTCATTTATTTAAAAGCCAAAGTGTCCACATTGGAGGATTATTTCCATCCCTTGAAAGGACACCCGTTACTTTAAATGGAAATCACAGTGTACTTTAAATTCCAAGTCAAAATCACCTGTGATAAATGTGCTAAGTGGAAATGAATTAATCATGCTCACTGAAACAATATACTTACTGTTTTTAAATTGTTCAAAACACATTGCCATTACCTAGTATGAACAATGATGTAAATTTTAAATTTAAATGTATTAATTTATTTGACAATGCACTTTAGCATTTCTGTAAATGCAGCAGAACTACCCAATGACTGTTTTTCTATGATAAATAGATGTGAATAAACAATATTTGCTTGCGTGCTTTTTCAGAGCTCTTACTGTATTATTTATTCAGATTTTCAAGATTTATCTTGAAACATAGAATATTTCCTAATTACATTTACTTTCTTCTTACAGTGAGCCCCTGCCGATTTGCAGTTCATTATTTATGGAGACACCTATTTGTGGATTTTTTTTTTGTAAAGCATAACCCCAAATGATTTTTGTAAAATTAATCTATTCGCTGATTTCTTTGTAGAGCATATTTGAAAAATTCAAAAGATAATTCAACTGGGAAGCTACTTTACATGCTATTGGCTGGCATTTGCAAAGCAGCCAATAGAGGAGAGCCATTTATTTTCCTTGACACTGATTGGCTGTAGTGTACCCCCCAAGAGCGGAAATAAGGAATACTGTGTATATTAGCTTCTATGGAAGTTCTAAAATGGGATTCACTGTGTATTTAATGGTATATTTGGTGTTTGAACTATTTAAATAGGAATGAGTAAGCGTTTTTAGAGGGGTGACTTAAATATATGCAGATTTTAGCTATTCATAGGCGATCCCTAACCCCTGCAAATACTGGGTTTCCATTATATCTGATTCAGTCTATCAGATATAATGGATTGCTCTTCTTCTTTCTGGTGGAGCTGAGTCATAAGAAAAGCATTATCAGTACTGCAAGTTTAATTTTATCCATCCATTCATTATCTAAAAGTTTTATCCTTATAATCCCTTAAATGTCACCCCCAAGACGCTTACATGTTAGTCAATGGGTCAACATGGACACCAGACTCATCATGACAGTTAATGGGTTAACTTAACTGAAAACCTTTGCAAATAAATACCACTTTTTGTATTATAATGTACTTTGTTGTTTGTATTGTATTATATCTTTTCTCCCTCTGTTTTTCATTCAGCTTGTTATCAATTAATCGTGACTAAACAGGATAATAATTAAAGGTCAGCTTAAAGTAACTTTGAGGAATAATTGAATGGTGTTTAAAGAGCTGATACATCTATAATACCAATAAACTACAGAAGACTGCAGAGGTTTGGTAAAAATTTCTTACAACAAAGATAGCAAAATAAGAAGTTGCATGACGACCAGATTTCAAAGTCATTTTTTATTTTTTATTTTTCTTTAAGTAACAGAAAAGGAAAAGAGCCTGCGACAGACTGGTGACCTGTCCAGGGTGTACCCCGCCTCTCACCCGGAACGTAGCTGGAGATGGGCACCAGCAACCCTCCCGACCCCGTTAAGGGACTAAGGGTGAACAGAAAATGGATGGATGGATGGATGAAAAGGAAAAGAGCAAGAAGTCATCTTGTTATAAAAATCATAATTTGCAAGTATCCTCATTTGAAAAAATGTTTTCCTAAGTAATGAAAGAATCTCTCAGCCCATATTTGGAGGATGTGAGTCATTCCCCATGCAAAAGCTTCCTACTGCTGTGAAATTCCTTTGATTTCTTGTACTGCTGTCATTCAGTCCCCTCACTATTGATGTTAAAGGCTGTTTTAACCATCCATGCCCGATGTTTATAATATTTTCCCTATACAACGTTGACTATGGTTAATGATGTGAGCTAAGGATCATTACCTTAAAATGGAAACCATCCTTTTTTCACCTTTTGCATTTTAGTAGTAATAACCCAGGATTTAAATCCCTTCTTCCTTGAAAATTATTTCCGCCTCTCTACAATTCTACATCGAATATAAATGTTTCAGTTTCCTTCCTCTCTTTTTTTCTTTAGACAGCAAATGAAGACAAATAATCTTTCAGATCAAGATTTAAACTTAACTATTCAGAAGTAACAAAACACAAAAGATAAAGTTCCTTCCACTTATGCTTTGTCACGTTTTCATATCCTTCTTCTTTATTTCATTCTTGTTTTGTTTTTAATTTAAAATATATATATTTTCAAAGTCAAAGCAGTAATTTATCTGAAGATACAGTAGCATATTGAAATGCATTGAAATATTTAAAGAAATACACATAGAGAATATACATTTTAGAAAATAGTTTGTAACAAAACAGTCTAACAGTTCCCATAAAATAGCATTTGCATTTTTACAGTTTATATTAGCTATAATTTCATTTTATGAGTATCATTCACAAATATTCCATTATTTACCAATATTGTGTACAAAAAAAAAGATAATAAAAATATTAAACATTTATTGAAAAAATGGTAAACTCATTTGCAAACAAAATTGTTGTTTCATTAGAGTGTATATTAATATGAAAACGTTTGGATATAAATTTGATGCAATTATTGTGTGTTGTTTAGTACAATTCTATTACTTTATAGGTACTAAACAAGTTAATTTGATAGAAAGCAATGCTACTATAAGTAGGACATGACACAGATGTCAGTTTCCCTTAGTTGTCCCTCCTCAAAATGGAAAAAACAAGAGAACTCCAGTAAGTCTACAACTCATAATGTGAACAAAAATAAATCAATCAAAACCAATATGACTCCCATGAGAAAACATGTAGAGGCAGACTGCTATAGTGATGGCCCACGACTGGCTAAGGAGACAGCTAAATGATCACCGAAATTCAAAGCAGGTCAACCAAGCTCTCCCTCATTTCAATATAATTACAATCATTTCCACTAAAGACAGGCTTGGGGCTTTCACTGTATGAAGTAGCCTTTTTTTTCCCTGACAGGGAAATAATCAGTATTAAGTTGTGTCTTGCCTAGAGTCCAATAGTTAAGTTTGGGGCAGAACAGCATCACTGACAAGCTGTTAGCCTCAGTTATTAAAGTCTCCTCTGGAAGGCAGACAAATAAGCAGCAACATAAAGAGAATGTTCCATCATGAGTCTGCAAATGGAGGCTGCTTGTACATTTAAATATGTGTGCACTGCTACTAAGGCGGGCTAAAAGTGTGTGTTTCTCTATCTGGTCGTGTACATATGCTAGTGTTTGTTCTGCAGCCTGAGAGGTTCAAAGGGTCAGCAAAGCGAACTGGCCTGCTATTGTTTAAAGGAAATCGCATCTCACGCATGACTGTAGGATGATTATTTAGGATGATGGGACGTCAGGGAGCACACAGACACACACACGCACACACACACACACAACAGGATGAAGACACATAGGAGACAAGCTGGGAACAGTACATGACAAGAGGGTGTGTGATGTAAATAACATGTGAACACCATCAAAATAGCTCCAACCGACAGCCACCCAGTCCTTTATGACAGCTACAGGCTGACTGCAAAGCACAACTTGTCTTACTTAGGAATCCAGGCTGACAACGGCTCAGTGGGATTTTTGGATCTGCAGATGTGCTCTGACAGTTAAAATGTAATTTTTACTTTATGACTTGCACATCTGGGTAAGAAAATAACATTTTTCAAGAACTTTTTTCAGAAAATTACTTTTGATGTGTTGTTTTTTTTTTAATGCATTTGTTTTTGTGAAAAAAAAAAGAAAAAGAAACACCAAGAGAGGTAGGAGGTGAAGTGCCATATCTGGAAGAAGGGAATTTGTTTGGGTGTGTCATGGGCAATTTGTTCTTAGGAGTGCAACAGCCTGTGTGAATCAATGCTGCCTTTTCTGGCAGTTTGAGCTGCATCTTGTGCAGCTTTTCTTCAGAAGCTTCCTTCGCTTGAGAAGCAGAGAATCAAGGTTAGGGTTAAAAAGCTCAGGCTTTGACAGACAAAGCTGCAGACTACACGGCGTTTAGCCAATAATGATACTATGCATGTGCATATGCAAGGAAGACTAGTCTCCAGGGGTTTTCTTGCCTACAACCTAAAAGATGCGTAGTGCATATGTTTTCAGCCCTCTGTCCTTTAGTACCCAGAGTAAGCCAGTTTCCTTCACTAGTCACCTAATAAGCCCTTGTGCAATTTAAACTTAATATCATTATCAGAGGTTTTAGAGAACATTGGTGAACAAACAGCATAATGAAGATTAAGGAACACAGCTACAAGGCTGGGATAAATCTCTAGACAAGGAGACCAGACAGAGTGTATTGCAAGACGGATTGAGCTGAATACAGAACAATCCTGTATTCCAGGAAAAACTGCTTACTGCAAAGGACTAGAGAGAAGGTGTACTTTCCCCATTCAGGTACAGGTTGGTACGCAGTTTCTCCACCACCAGTTGATCTCTCCCTGGGATGTTGGAGTTAAACCCAATCACCATACTAGTGTGACAATAAACATGACACACTAGTATGTCTCATGTTTTTTGCAGTGACGTTTTTGTCCCCCAATCAACAGACTGTGTTGTGTGATCCAGTAGCTCATCCCTAACCGTACCATACTGTTGTTCTACGGACCTACATCTGAAGGGGTCCCATGGATAGTGCGGCATAGGTTGTTGTATGGCAACAACCATACAACATTTTGTCTGTTTGCATTGCTTTTACAATGCAAACAGACAAAATGGCATACCGAACTGCACCAACCCATGTCGTAAGACTCAGTGGAAACAAGACAAAACATAAACAACCAGTCAATTTTCGTCTATAGATGTAGAAAATTGTTTAACAAATACCATAACAGTTGAGTTCTGTGAAATATTTTCAGTTGTCCAAAATAAATATAAATATAAATCCATGCCACATTTTTAGTCTATGTAAAAGTAGAAAAAAACACATGTATTACTTCATTCCACAGGCCAATTATGCATAACTTTATGTGTGTCTATTGCACATAATGGTAATAAAATAGGAGGAGAGCAAACCTAAACATACAAGCCAGAAGTACAATGAAATGGTTTAGAACAAATAATAATGTCTTATAAACCTGTGGTACATTGCAGTAACTATACTAAAAAAAACTTTGAAAATTTTCTAATTATTTAGTTGAATTATTCAGAAAACTAACGCATTTGTGTGCAATGTCAGGGTCATAATGAAGACAATAATCTCCGATCCTGTCTTGCACTTAGTAACAGAAAGAGAATGTTTTTTTTCATTTACATATATAATTACACGTACATGTATTATTTATAAATATTATAAATTGTATATAACATTTATGGTACTATTGTACACACTCTTTTGAAGCTCTTTGGAAACAATCTACCATTAATTAAAGTGTCTGAGGAGTTAAATCAGCCCACAACAGTTTTGGTTTTATTTTATGTCTTAGCTAAAACAAGAAAAGTCCATAGAAAGAGTAGAAACAGAACATCTTAGATGATAAAGCTATATGGGAATCCCACGAGAGGAGATCCAGGGCAATATTTATGCTCCTTAGACGAGAGTTAATCGGACCACGTTGGTGGAAAAGGCAGTGGACTCATGGAGAGCCGATTTGGAAGATTTTGTGCCATCTGAGGCTGCTGCCTCTATAACTTTTCCAGAGGGAGAGAAGCCAAAGGCCAGCTTGTAAACACTGAAAGTGAAACTGAAATTCTTGCATGCGGGAGACTCTTCAACACTGTGGTCAAATGCAGCATGGGATCTGCTGCATTTGACTAATATTATATAACACAGAATGTATTATCTGTAATAAACTCTGTGTAGTTCTATTATCTGTAGTAGTAATAGGAAGATGACATCTCCTTGAGCTTTTCAGAAATTTGAAAGCACTTGGACAGGTTTGTGGCAAACAGCTAGTCAGACAGATTGTTTTAGCTGACTTTTCCAATAAAAAAATTCAGTGGGAAACAGCATCATGTTAAGGGATATTAACAGTCCACAACTTCACAACATCCCAATGTTACATTTTGTACTATTTTCTCTCTTTTTTCAACTGAATATTGTCTGTTTCTACATGGAGTTATGTTAATTAAGCATTGAATCATCTGCGACTTGCCAATGATTTTTGATTTTCCACCAGATTTACCACGAATACCAAAAATATGTCCATATTTTTACAACACGTGAATAAACTATTACTGAGAGTAAAGTCGCAGACCCAAAGGTAGTTATTTTAATGAGCCATTTAATAATGTGTTCTCTCTTTGCCTTACTTCCCTATAGAAAGTAGTTCTGCATGTCAGCGCTTCAGTTTTGAGTTATTTCTTGTTATGAAGAAAACAATTCCAGAGCCACAGTTGTCTTTAACCACGTCTTGCCTCTGTTATTCTTGCTACACTTATGTGTTTTACTCTCCTTCCCTGCTACTCAGTCATTAAATGGTCACTCATGCTGAACCTGGTTCTTTTGGCAGTTTCTTTCTGTCAGAAAGGCATCTTTATTCACTGTTGCTACATTCTTGCTTTCTTGCTCAGTATGGACGATTGCTGTAAAAACTAGTTGGTGCAGTAAAGGTCCTTATATAAAGATTCTTTATCCATCTTCATTATATTATTAACCAGATTTCATTGTGCTGTATGATAGTTTTGTGTATAACTTATTTTCATGTAACTGTATTAGAATTAATTGGACTGATCAGTATGTGATTTGGAATTAATTGGATTTTATAAAATCAGGATATTGATTGTTAAAATGCATTGAGATATAATTTGTTGTAAGTAACATGAAGTTGAAAGCTTTTCAGGTATTTGTTAGTAAATCATTAAGATCACATAAGCCTATTTTTTAATAACAAGAAGGGTTGAACTGTTTCTTTACCTGTAACAAGCTGTTCACAAAAATAATAATCTAATATTGCCGCTCTCCTGATTTTTTTCACTAACTGTTTAGAGCTATTGTTTTTTATATGTATGTTTCAAAATGTTCTTACCAGTATATAACTATCAAGATCAAATTCCTTCCACCCGCCTTCAGTGGATTTTAGCTTGCTTTAAACTGCAGGTTTTTTCTTCAAGTTTCAGACTGAAAAATAAAACTGCTTCGGCAATGTCAGATCCAAAACCTTTCAACAGTTTCCTGAAATACACCTGGGGCAAGGTGATGATCCAACTTCAAATATGTTCTCCACTCATATATAGCTTAAAAATAAAAGAAAAGGCAGGAAGGACACAATTGAGGACAAAAAAATCAATATGGCAATTCTCATTTTAGGAAGATGGTATGTGATTTTCGTATTGTCCTATAATTCTGTTTTGTATAATTATTCTTAAAAACATCTTAGGCTTACTTCATCAGGCACGTACCGCTACATTTTTCCCCTAAATGTCATCAGGGAGTGGATGTCTTTCTACTAGTAGATGTAGAATGAGGAGCAGTGGGAGGGATATTTGCTTGGACCAGTTAAGTCTGTCATTAACTCCCAACGACACACAAACACACACCCACACAAAGGAAAAGGTACACACACAATATTCAACACATTTAATTTAACACTCTGTTAGTCTCTGTTTGTGGGTATGTGTGCACCTCTTCCTGTATGAAACCTGTTGGCACTGAAAGAGGACTGTGAGGAAGATCCTTCCATCTTCTGCTTTCGTCCTTTCTGTTTCTCACTTTAGGATTAGTTGAACACTGAGAATTTATATGGTAGTGTGTGTATGTGTGAGGCTTCAGCTTCAAGGCCTTCATCTTTTTCAGTGTTTCACCCGGAATAACTGTTTCTGCTCAGTCATGCAGCTTCAAGCACTGACACATTTTAGCTTTATTATCATGTCAGAATAATATTCAGTGCCTCTTCTGATTTTTGTAATGTGTGATATAAGTGACAAGCTGTTGGTCAAATTTAAAACCCCTTTCAAAACAGCATAAATTGACTTAAACAAATAACTCTTATGCACATCTAATAGAGCCCAGATACAATACTTCATGATGTTTGGGACATTAATGTAATTGAGCATTTTTAGCAACAGAGAAAATCCCCGTTGCACTTAAAAATGCAAACACCTTCATGCCCCCCATCATAGTCAACTTGGGGTTAAGTGCCTTGCCCAAGGGAAAATCAACATGTGGCAGGAGGAAGCTGGAATTGACCCACAACAAGAGAAGACAACTACTCTTCTTGTTGGGCTTAAGCCCCACAAGCAGGGGGATTCATTAAAATAAATGGAAAGGGTGTAATGCTTTTTGTTTAGAAAGTTTTCAGAAATTAGTATAAAATTGAATTAGGAGATAGAGTTTTTATGAGTATTTTTTTTTTCATAATTTGTAAAAATTAATATAAAGACAAATGGAATGATACACAATACATAGTGGATTTTATCTACAGGTACAAAAGGAAAAAAGGAAGGGATGAAATGGTATGGTGTGGACTTGGAACAAGGGAGGGAATTTAAGAAGTGTAAAATTGACTTGCAATCCTTCTATACAACTGAAGCTCTCTGCTTTATAGATCTCCACAGATAGACCAAAATCGGTATCTTAGAATGTCAACTTTAAAAAGGTAATCTAAAAATCCTATCGAAAAGGCTATTCACATGTGCTTAAGAACTACAAACACACCAGATTGCTTCTAAAAAGTGTATTGAAGCTAGCAAAAGTCCTTGGGCGAATGCTTAAGCAACCCACAGGGCCTATTGTATTGCATATTGTGCATCAGTATTTTTTACCAGATAAAAATTTTATCTAGCATTTGTATTCATCTATGTTTTGTTAAGCGATGACAAAGTCAATACACGTGCTTAGCAAATATGATTTTGATATGAAAATATCCATCTTGCTGTGGTTTCAAATCCTGCAATGCTCCCTCTAACTTTTCCCTTTGGGTTGTCTACCTGGCCAAAGGGGCTGTGGATATGATTCATGTCTAACTCAAAGTCTGCATCCCAGTCCTCTCTAATCCTTATTATGTGCAGTGTTTGGGCTGGAGGGAGTCCATTACGCTGACTGTATCACATCTTTGTCCAATGGGGGGCCCGCACAGAGACTCTGAGAGGAAGGAAGAGCAAAGACGGATGGAATAGTGACTCCCGGGCATATTCCAGGGAAGAGTGTGTGTATGGATGCAAGAGTGTGCAGCGAAACTCGGACACAGCAGACATGTGTCACCTCAGTTCTCGCGCCATCAAGCTAAACTGACATAAACAGCCCCGGGCGGCCCTATCAGAGATGGACTTTACATAACGGCTGAGTCACTCACAATCTATTTTTATGGCTTTGAGGTGTGTGTGCAGTTGTGAGTGTTGAAGAGCTTTATCTTCTTGAGAGCATATTTAAGACCCTCAGTGAGAGGACAAAACATATGTGGTGCTGGGTCATCTTGACCCTGTTTCACTGCTTTCAGGGATGATATGAGCAGGGGTGAGATTCAGAGCTGGCAGGCATGTAGGTTTAAACGAAGTCTGGGAAAGTTGCTTGTCCATATGACAGATATGATAGTGGGAGAAGAAAGAGGCAAAGAGGTGATGAATAATAGCATGCCCCAATACCAGTGACTACGTCCAAACAGAAGCTTTCTTGAAAAAGGAAATAGTGACACATAAAAGTTGGTTCTGACTTTTTAGAAATACAACTTCTATCTTCTTGTGTGTCATTCTTTGACCTTGATTTGATTTTAAGTATTTGTACCTGCATGATTCATAGAAATTAATGGACAAAAAAAGAAAAACTTTCTGATGCATGAATATTTGTGATCCTCAACGCTGACACTGGAGTTGTTTTGTGTCTTCATCAAAGCTGTAAATATTAGACACCATCTTATTTCTTAATCAGTGTGCATATGGTGGACGCTGATATTGACGATGCTACAAAATTACAGTTGTAACAAACTGGTTTAACGTTTTATTTGTTTTTGCTATCATCAAGTTTTCAGCTTATCAAAATTTTAATGGAAAAAATCCTTACAAGGCATTACTATTATAGCTGTTTTTAAAAATGACAATTGAAATATAACATTTTTTTTTTTTTACAAAAATTTGAATAGTATGGCCTTGAACCTCTAGTTTGTAGGACCAACTTTCAATGCACATGTAGTTTCAAGATTTTCATCTGAAGTTCAACCAGATTGAAAGGAGAGCATAAGTGGACATCACTTTTAAAGTCTTGCCATAGATTTTATTACATATTTAAGCCTCAGCCACTTCAACCCATGAATGTGATTTGATCTAAACAATCCAATCTAATCTCTGGCTGTGAGTGTTTTCTCTACACTTTATGCATTGATTTATTTCAACAACTGGACACAGAATTTGTGTTAAACCATTGACCAATGAGGTCACTTCTTGGACGATTGCAGGCTTGGAAACTTTCCACAGGAAAAATAGTCAGCTAAAGAGACCACCATGTTTGGTTTTTTGTTGTTGTTGTGGTTTGTTTACTAGTTTATTAGTAACAGGAAATGATAAATAAACTAATAAAAACACTAATAAAAGATGTTTTGCACCGGATTTAGATTAAGCTGACTGTTTAATCTGTAGGGAAGTACAGTGGCACTGTTGCCTTGCAGCAAAAAGGTCCTGGGTTCAAATCCCAGCCTGTGATCTTTCTGGATGGAGTTCGCATGCTCTCCTTCTGCCAATAGTGTAAAACAACTGATGTGTTAATCAGCACAATAACTGAGTAAGGGAACACAATCATTGTGTTAAATAATTTTAATATAATAACTGTGTTGAATTAGGAAATGTGTCGAATTCAACACAAAATGTGCCGTCCTTACATAAACACATTATTGTGTTGGGTTTTGACACAGTTTGTGTTGTTATTTTGATACTTTTAAGAGTTTTGCTTTTTACACCAAAACCATTTTGGATGAAGGTTTTGATGTAAACCTTTATCCAAACATCAATGATTTATAACAAACTAAACACCATCCAATCTCATTTCACTTCTGACCACCTTCTCAAGGTCTGTCAGTGATCTCCAACCTGAGATGCTGTCATTTTCCTTCTTCTCTAGCTGGGTGCAAAATGTGGCATTTTTCTACAGTGCTCCTCATTTATTGGTTTCTGTATCCTCAAATCACATTAAATTCAGATTACAAACAAAAAGTTTGCAAAAATGAAATAATAACAAAACTTTTAAATGTAGCTGGTAGGCACAGTTCTCAGTTTTTTGCTTCAGCAGCAACAGCTGGCATCGTCACACATTCTTAGTCCCATTAGCACTTTTTCCAGTCAGTGGAGATCCAAGAAAATCTACCTGGTTAACAACATTGCAGGAGTGAATCAGAATTAAAACAGACATCTGTACGGCGTTGACATCACTTTAACTGTTTTGTAACACTTTACTGGTCAATAAAATAGAAATGTTTCCATTTACAAGTTGCAAATATTATTGGGAAAATTCCCTTTCCCAATGAAAAATTCCTGCAGAGCTGGTCAACATTTTGGATAAGACCATCAAGATATAAATTAATGAAAAAAGAAAACTATATGCAAAGGTGACAAAGAGCAATCCTACTGCATCCAGGGCCTTGTAAAAGTACTTAGACTCGTCACAAAATAGAAAAAATATTTTGTCGCAAAATAAACAAAAATTTTAATGTAACTTATTGAGATTTTTTTGCAACAGACCTATTCAAAGTAGTCCCTGTCAGTTTTATGAATCTAGATGTTGAATTTTACTCAAACTCTTTGGAAAATGCTCAGTCTGATTGGATGGAGAGTCCTTGGGAACAACAGTTTTCAAGTCTTGTTACAGGTTCTCATTGGGATTTTTTTTCCCTGTTTTTGATGCTGTCACCCCCAGTGGGGATGGTGTATTCAGGTGGATGTACAATACTAGTGCTCTGATACATGTACAATTTTGCAAGTAAGCCACAAAATTTAAATTGTTCCAATTTAAACAAAGTACCTTCTTTCATATAAGTACAAATGCATGTTAAATTTTTCAAACTTTTATATACAAGTTGTAAACACGGGGTACCATTATCCTTCTACTTTGAAGTTGCACACAACTTTGTGTGGTTCATAAAATCCCATTAGAAATAGATGAAAACAGTTATGGTTCAAAGTTAAAAGTTTAAAGCGATTGTTGTATAGTTAACAGTGTCCAAATAGTTGACATGCCATATATGTATTTAATGATGAATACCATTTTCAATAAACTTGAGTGAATTTGATGCTGTAAAGGTACAAATCCATGCACATTTACACACTTTCACACACACACAGCTGACTCCCCTGCTGAGTCCCGCTGAGCCTTTCCTGCTCCACTTTTATCAGTAATTCTGGAGCATGTCAGTGTTTAACCCCCTCCCACACTGTCGCACATGCTGCCTTTCTTTCTTAACAAACTGGACAGCCATCCATGGTCACCCAAACAGCGTTTTTCTGTCGTTCCTTAGCGCACTTGGACAACGGTCCAGCACACCAGATTAGACAGCAACAGCTGCAGCAGCAGTTGTCACACACCTCCCTGATCCCTGATCATGTCATTACTGGATAGTCACTAATGCAGTGTGCAAATCAGTGTGCATTGTATGTGTGTGTTTTAAAGGGGCAAGTCCGGCTTGTTGCATTCCAACTCAAGTGTGACAGAAATCATTTTGTGGTCCAAACCAGCAGGATTCTCCTTGTCTCTGGAGAGTCCTTCTAACATTTTAGAGAGACTGCGGGATTTCTTTCTCATGGCTACATCCAGCTCAGAGTGGAAAGCACTTATAGCTCCAAAATAAGACATTTTTTAAAATGTTCAAGCCTCAACCCACCCTCCCGCCCCTCCGCTCCAAACACATGCGCGCACACACACACACACACACACACAGCCGCCCCTTTGGGCACAGAAAGATGCCTGGCTGTTGCAATGCTCTCATGAGTTTGTGGTGTTAACATGAAAAAATGAAGTGGGTTAAGTACAGAGTGAGCTGCAGCCAGTCATTATCACTCAGTAATTACCAGTCAGCGATGTTTCACAGGGGACTGGGCATCCCCCCCCCACCCCCCCACCCCCGGTTTCCCCTTAGTTCCATTAAGAGGAGCCCCATAGATTCAGAGAAAGGTGAAAAGATAAACTCTGAATCCCTTCTCACGATGCTCAAATGAAAGAAAGAAAAGAAAACATGCCCTTGATTTGTCCTTGCAATCTCTACTTTAATTTGAGCGAAATTAGTTCGATTTTCTAATCGTGACTGAAGAAAATGAAAATTGGCATCCATGCCACTCGTATAATTTGGATTATGCAAAATCTATCATATCCAGGGGTAACACAGAGGAGAATCCCCTTTCAGTAACGCAGTGCGCTTGTTTGCGTGCACAGGTGCGGGTTTTGAAAGTGAATCAAGTGAGACTGAACACAGTGAGTAGAAACAAGCTCACGGACGTCAAGTGGGAATGAATTTGCGCTATGCGTAAAAAAAAAAAAAAAAAACATTAGCGGAGCATTTGCGATAAGGGCGCAAAACATGGCACAAGGCAGATTAGGAAGAAGACGCACATGGAACCGGTGGAGATAATCCCGTTATCTCGTTGGACGTGCGATGCCAGTGTGAAAGCATTCCTCAAAGACCAAGCTGAACTGAACACGAACTAATGCAGCGGGTATATATAAACGGAGGAGGGGGTGGTGCTGCTGGGAACACGAGGTAAACACTGTTGTTCTTGACCTTAAGGGACACGCACGTCTTTTACCGCAATGTCACTGGCGCTCTCCACCTTCTTCTCTGATTAAAAGCCCGCACATATAACCTCCTCATGACATTGTGCCACCTTTGTTTTTTCTTTTATTCTCCGTTATAACAGCGTGTTCCATTGCACAAGGCGTCCGTGATGGATGACTGCTGTCAAGTTAAACGGGGCGGGAATCAGGGGCTCTCCTCAGGTCTGTGGTACCGGGCGCACGCTGGTTTTCACCTTTTCACATTACGCGCGAAAGGATTGCGCGTGTGCACATAAACACAGACGTATATAGAAGTATCCCCAAATTACGCTCGACTTAAGTGCAAAACTAAAAAGACAGGACAGCACTTACGGGATGAGACGGGACTCTGTGGGCTCCTCTGTGCGCCCCATTGTTGATTTCCCGTTATTTCCCCGCTTTAACGGAATCCTCAAATTCCGTGGTCGCAGTCCACGTCCCTACAGATGTACCAGAGGATCACATAGAGGATCAGCAGGATGGCGAAGATGAAGAGCGCAACTAGGATGGCTTTGGTCACCGGAGAAATGAGCGACTGCATGTCAGGAGCAGAGCCGGGCAGAGCGGCGTCCGTCCGGTCCTCAGTCTGCCGTCTCCCTCTCTCTCCCTCCTTCTGGTGGCAACTGTTGAGGACGGAGTCCGAGGGCTTCTTTTTGAACACGCACGTGTAAGTGCGCCGCGCGCGTGCACACGCGCAACCGGGTGAGAGAACCTGAATATAAATATAAACCCCCGGTGATCCAGGCGCGCAACGCGTGGGGGGCTTCCCTCTCTAGAGGTGGTGTAGTAGTGAGCTGTCTCTTCCTAGATACAATCTTTCCGGCGGCTTGTCGCACGTCAAAAAAAAAAAAAAAAAAAAAAAAAACGAGCCAAGGAGACTAAAGTGGAAACAGCCAGCTCACGGTTCAGTCAAAGGGAAATGCACATTTCACACACATTTTATTAACGATGCGCTGGCAGAGACGTGTTAGTGCGTGCTGAATGAAAAAGTTGCGCACCGAGCTGCCTGCTGCACTTGACGGCAAACAGGTTGATTAGTATTCCTCACAGCGCCGTCTGTGCGTGTGTTTGTGTGTGTGAGAGAGCGATGGCTGGCGTGACAGGCTATCATCTTATCTCTCCCATCCCCATCTGCTTTTTTAGCAAAGGTGTCAGCCGAAATAGAATTAGATGAATTTCAATGCTTATTAGAATAAAATAGTTTACACTTGAGCGCTTTTTGTTCTTATTGATTTGTTACGCAATACGTTGTCAGGGAACTCTAGTTAGCTATAATATGGATGAGGTGGCTTTGAATACTATGTGCTACGTTAAAACAAAGTAATGCACAGATGTGTGGAAGGGGGAAAATGTTTTCAGCAAACAAATTAATAATGTGGCATGCTTTTTTTTATATATTTCACCTCCTTTATAAAATATAATCTTGTCAGATTCTGACTTGTTAGACATTAGAGAACAAACGGCATCATGTATCATGTGCACTCCACACTCTGGCCTGCAAAAAGGGTGTATAGAAAAACTGCTTTGGAAAGAAATCCACAAGAAGCCTAATTTGCAGCTTGCAACAATCCACAGTAAACATGTAGAGGAAGGTGCTGCTCTGAGACCAGAACTAAACCATTTTAGTTTAGATGCAAAACCTAATGGGTTTCAAAATGCTAAGACTGTTAATCATGCTCCAGCTTCACGCTTCCGCATTAGCACGGTGGTGGCAGAATCACGCTGCGGGGGTGTTTTTTTTTCTTTTTAGAGAAAATGGAACTGTTAGAATTGATGGGTGGATAAGGCAAGCCTGTAACCTGTTTGGGGCTTGAAAACATTTGAGAGTTGAGCAAAAAAAATAAAGAAACTACTATGTACTTTATGTATAGTTCCTTAGATAAACAGAACATTTTCTAACATGTTGGCATACTTTGCTCTGGTACTTTTCTTCGGTAAAATATTCTGTCAATTTGTTGAGTTCATATTTCATACATGGGCGAAAATAATGGTTCCAATAGAGACTTGAAATAACAATCTAGTGATCCCGTCTACATAATTAAAACATCGCGGTAGATCACAACATAATGAGTGCACGAACCACTATCATCCACTAGATGGCGACAAACAGCCATCATCCAGGTCTTCATCAAACGGGATGGTGTGAAAGATTATTCCGTGCAGTCCTTTGGAGTTGTGCCCAACAGTGATGACAGTTAAACGGCTTTAACGCACAGAGGTGAGTATAAATATTGCGGTACTAAGGGTTGGCATGTCGTATATGATCGTTTTGTGTTTAATAATAAGCCTACTGTTTGTCGTAGTGGCGAGCTAGCAAATGTTAGCTTTGCTAGCAGGAAATATCGTATCAAGTGAAGGGGAGCTATGGAGAAGCCAATCTCTGCTGATTAGTGTAGGGGAAGTATTGAACTAATGTGTCGCACACTGTCGGCTAAGAGTTGCATAAAACACCAGATATGTGAGGGCGCAGTTAGTATTAGGATAATTACACGAAATTACAGTGAGATTAACAAACTGCTTGCAATGCTAGCGGCTATTTACTTAGCTTCAAACAGGCCCAAAAGATGTCAAGTCTTTCAAAGCAGAATGTCTCTTCCTGTTACATTATTCAGATTTAAAGACGCACCACTGTGCGCTTTTAAACGGATCTTAACATTTCTGTATATGAATGTATGCGCAATTAAACATCTTTATTTTGATGTTTTAAGCGCTTTATAAATCAATTAGTACATTATATGTAAATGTGCCAATAATTTTTTGGGACGTATTTGGAAATATGCAGCAAAATATGCAATATGCAAAATATATATTTTTTGCACTTACAAGTGGTTTTAAAAAAAAAAAAATATTTCTAAATAAATGTCTTTTACCTTACTATTCACATTTTCCCATCCTTTTAAGTAACGAAATCTGAGTTTTAATGTAGAATTTGTAGTTTTTTTTTGTCTTATGGAAAGGTGCCATATGGTAGAACGATCTGGAAATTAGGCTTATTTTAAATCTATTGCAAAAAAAAAAAAAAATATGAGAATTTTAGCAACTTTGGGGGGGTCTGCAGAAAAAAGAAATATGTGCAGCTTCTCGGAGGAAGTTGAAAAAGTGCTTCTATTTTGAAGAGGAGGTCGCCCTCTTCCTGTTGTTTCTGTAGCTGGTCGTACCAGTGCAATGTAGCAGATTTGATGAGCGCTGCTGAGCTAGTTGGCTAATTTAACGCGAGTGACACAGTGAGTGTGTTTACATTGACTGCAGTTGTTTTTTTTTTTTTATTGTCATAGCTGAAATTTTCTCCCGGGCCCGTGTCCATTCGCTGTAGTCCTGCAAAACCCCCGATAAAAACATTCACAAACGCTACATTAGCTAAGCCTTACGGAGCTGAATTCAAGCCATTGCTAACGCTACTTGTTATTGTTTGTTTTTGTTGTTTTTTTTTTGTTTTTTTTTACGAAACCTTGTGTTGAAATTTCAAGCAGCTCCACCAGTTCAGTAAAATGTAATAATGTAGGAATCTCATGCTATTTATATATCGATTTTCAATTTGCTGTCATTGAACAGCTATATTCTAGTTAAGCATGTTTGCCATCAGAATAACTAAAAATCTGTTTCTGCATATTAAGTTAATAAATTCTCATCTTTCAGAGTTGACTTTCTGTGTTTTCCAGTTGCTTTCGCCGTAGGGTTTGTTTTTAAGATAAGATTAGAGAAGAAATGGCTGACCTAGTTACAAAAGTTGACGCTTTCCTAGAAACAGACATTGTTGACATTAGATATCTAACTTTGTGCTATCATATGTCTTTCAAGGTGAAGACAATTTTTGGAGCATTTTTTATTACTGTAGGTGGAATATTTACAGCATTCCACATGCAGATCAATACTCTGTGGAATACAGTATTCCACTGTACAGCAACAGACTTCGACTACCTGTTTGTTTTTCTTATTTTCACTATTTATATGATCACTGTACATTTAAATGTAACATAATGGTAACAATATGACCATCAAAAGCGATCAGTTTATACTTTGTGAACGAATTGAAAACTAACATATGAGTGATTCTGTGTCTTTTCTTTATGTAGTGGCCTTCAAGTGTTTTTATTTTGGATTCATCACGTTTTGAATTTTGACCTGATCTCGTGCTAACGGCTCGTTTTACTAACTATAGGAGTACTCGATGTAAGATGAACTCTGAGGACAAGTTGGATGGGATGCTGCTGAAGTGCAGCAGCGGAGGAATAGATGGAGGCGGGAGAGTGTGTCTGGGCGCAGGAGGAGGACTGGTGGTGATGACCCTCGGGGAGCGATCGCTGGCAAACCAGCCTCTTTTGGCTGAGGATGACGATGACGACGAAGACGATGAGGACTTGACTGGAAGTTCGCTGGTTACTCACGACCTGGTCCCTCCAGAACAGCTGATGATGCAGGAGGAGCTGACGAAGAACGGTGCAGGAGGACTAGAAGAGGAGGGAGGAGGCGAGGTTGGAGTGCATTTCCCCCTAAAACTCACCAATAAGTTGCCGTTTTCACTTCAGATGCCAGTGAGTTCATTTTTTTTTATCGGTTTATTTGGATCGTCATGTATTTGTAGATCCCGCTGTCTGTTGGAACCAGAAACTGATCCCAGAAGAGTTGAGTTTTTATGGAGGGGAGAGTGTCTAATATTTCTTATTGGCTGAATATTTCCTAAATTTTGTTTCATTTCTTTGACAGTACAAAGTCTATGATGGTTTATATATGCTGTTAACTAAATTGTACACAGAGTAAATAGTATTTTTGTTTGCAAATTCAGAATGTAAACCCTTTGACTCTTGATTCAGATCCATCTTTTAGATTCATAAAACCAGATGACCCAAATGAAAATGTTAGTGTGGAAATCTACTCTCAGAATTTCTTATCAATCCATTTTTAGAGACTTAACTGTCTGTGTATTTTATGTTACGAGACACAAACTAAATCATTGCATCTTCCCATGACTACGCATCTAGAACCGATTTTAAATCAGACAAGTCGAGTTGCGAGAAAGTTTATCCTTTAAGACACATCCGTCAGGCTTTAGTTGTTATAAAAGTTTAAATCTTTTAATTTCCTTTGCTTTTAGAAGGATGCTATTTGTGTTTCACAGTGTAACAGCTGTGAAATTATCACTACGTCTTGAAAACATTGGGTTATAATATTGAACAGAACTCGTTGTGCTTCATAAAGAGTCTTAACACAAGACTCTGTGTTTGCAAAATAACAATAATTATTTGTCACTGATACACCATTCAGTTATGTTTGGAATGACTATATGTAAGTTATAAGGAGGAATTGTTGTGGTTATAGTTTTAATACTGAAAATCTGCAACAGGGGTAATTTTTTTCCTCGTTTCTGCACTCTGTGGTTCAGCAAGATGTCAGTTCAGTGAAAATCTTCCGGTTACTCACTTCCACAAAATGTGGAGTTATTTTTTCATCTGTTCATTTCTGTATGAAATAATCTGAGGCCAATTTTGTGATGCTTTTTGTCTGCTATCGAACTGCATTCTGGACTCCTTCCCTTTGATTCCTCCTCCGCACTAATGACTGAATAATATTTTCAAACTCTAGAATTCCTCCTGCGAAGTCGGCGTTTAGCAGATTAGCAGGAAATCGGAGGCTGTGTCTGACCTTGTAGTTTTATTATGTGTCCAGAAGCAGTGATACTCCTGCAGTGGGATATCTCCCATGTCGATGTCTTTGGCAAGTGTAAGTTTTTTTTCGGAGTATGAGGTCAACCCTGTATTAGGTAGCATAAAATAAAACGTTTCGCTCATAATGACAAAGAGAACAGGCGTGACCTCTTAAGGCTCACCTTCTTCTCCGCTGCACTGAAGGTAAACAAAATATTAAAATATTCTGCAGAAGCTCATAAACTGATATGAACCTTTGACCAACTTGTGACAAGTCTTCAGCCACTCACAAAATATGCAAACGTTCTCCAAGGCCAGCTGCCATATAATTTCTCTTCATGTAGACGGTGACTCCCGGTTGGCCTCTCGACTACAGTGCCCGAGGCTTCCTCATGTTGAGGTGTCCTTTTCTTTGTTTTGCCTGTTTCCACCTGCCAGACCTGTATAAACCGCCGGCCTGCGTGGTAGCCCATAAAGTAGGTCATGTGCCATATTAAATGTCTTGACTATGTATGGTCCCGCTTTTCCAGCTGAGCATCAAGCAGGAGCTGAAGCTGTCTGACCCTGCAGTCCATATAAAAAAGGACAAAAAGGCAATTAAGGACATGACTGTGTACCCCAAGAAGAAAAAGAGGAAGCAGCGCTCCCCGGCAAAGGTACAAATGAGTTCCCCTCAACAAATGGCTTCAATTTATTTATTTAGCTTTTCATTGTTGAATGTTTGAATGAAAATAAAACATCTCTTCTTTGATCTTTTCGCTGTTGTAGATCCTCGGCATGAATGATGATGGATCTGTGGCTATACCTAACCCAAAGTGTCATGTTTGTGTTCACTGCAATGCTGCATTCAGAACCAATTACCATTTGCAGAGACATGTCTTCATTCATACTGGTACAAATGACTTTTACTTAATATTTCTTTAAAGTTACACATTGTTATCCGGCGTAACCCTGACAGTGCTGGAAGAGATTTGCAGCTTTTGGCGTACCAGCAGCTGAAATGTGTCTTGTTTTGGGATGGTTTTTAAGTAACTGGTTAGCTTTTCAGATAGTTTTTTTTTTTTTTCCTTTTCACCTATTTACAATAATCATCACGCACCATTTTCTTTTGTGGATATTCACAAACCTATGGCTAGTCTTTACTATTTGCACTGGAACCTTTTTAATAACACACTGCTGACAGCAAATCAGGCATGAGTTAAAGTTTCACAAATAACAAGTAAGATTGCTGCCTCCTTTTTATGAAAAGCGATCATTTAGCAGTGCATGACATCCTGTTAACTCACCCTCAACTTGTAACACAAAAATTACGACTTAAAAATAGTTAAACTCATGGGGGCGCCACATGACTCAGTGATGGATATGCATGTCTTCTCCTTCTCTCTCTGCTTCTTCCTGTCCAGCTACTAATGAATAAATGCTGCAAAAATGTTTGAAAGACTCAAACTTCACCATTTTGCTCTGTGGTTTTAAAATGTCAAGTCAATTCAGGAATAGGGTGGATAGTGTTTCACATACAAGTTCAAACATACTTCATTCATGGTGTCACTATTTACATAATTTTTGTTCCTAAATCTGTAGGTGAGAAGCCATTTCAGTGCAGCCAGTGTGACATGCGTTTCATTCAGAAGTATCTACTGCAGAGACACGAGAAGATCCACACTGGTGAGCAACAGATTGTTAACATAAACATTGATAAGGATTCTATCTTCCCTTGGTCGTCACCTTTTTTGTTTTTTTCTTCAGGTGAGAAGCCTTTCCGCTGTGATGAGTGTGGGATGAGGTTTATCCAGAAGTATCATATGGAGAGACATAAGAGAACTCACAGTGGAGAGAAACCCTACCAGTGTGACTACTGTCACCAGGTACAATCCTGCTGTGTGATTGAAAACTAATACATTTTAAACAGAGTGAAGTTGTACATTTATCTATAGAGAACTTTCAAAGCCGGAGTTCAGTTACCTGGTTCTTGATTATTTTCCAAACATGAGATGGATTTTAAAGATGCAAATCAGTTTTTTTATATTTGATTTATGTGCAAATAAAATTCTTGATTATTGATTTGCCACATCAGAACTTGAGTTTTGTCTCCCAACTAATTGATTGTTGAAGTTTTTGAGTTGCTGGCAGAACTCTGACATGACTATGTAGTCATTAAAGAGAACTGAGAGCATTTTGTTCATCTTTTGGCCCACAGACCCTCTTGGATAGGGATTTTTAAGGTTTTATCCTATTTTCTTTATTGTTTCCAAACTAAGTAAAGGAATCACAAATAAGTGGTATTTTTGGAAGTCTGTATTTATTGTTGAATAATAATAAAAAATATATATATATATTTTCTTTAAATGTTTAAAACGGTACAGTTTGGTATATTTGTAAAAACAGTGTTTGTACTGCAACAGCATAAACTTTTTTTTTTTTAAAGAAATTTTACTTCAAATTTTTTACTGTTTTCTGTCCACAGTACTTCTCCAGAACAGACCGGGTTTTAAAACACAGGCGAATGTGCCATGAAAACAGAGAGAGGAAAACAAACAAGACCTCTGGTAAAATCGGACCTTTGCCTGATACAGATTCTTCGGGTTCTCCCTTCCTTTCCAAAGAGTGCTCTCTACCCAAGAAAAAGCGCCAAAAATGTGCAGAAAAGAATTCAGGTTCTTGTATCACGGTCCTGACAGAGGGGCACACTTTTGCTGTTGAAGAAACAGAAGCGAAGGAAGGGCAGAGTCGGGATAAAATCGAAACTCCATGTATATTTGCTGTATCATCCAAGGTCAAACATGAGTATGTGATTCCTGACTACTCAGTGGAACTTCCTGAGGAAACAGCCAGCCAACACGAAGATGACGACGTATCATCAGAGGACACAACCCCTCCAAAAATAGTCCTGAAGAAAGTCCCCAAGAGGAGCCTTAAACAGCCCAGCGAGCAAACCCCTCCCTGCTTGTCTTCCTCGCTGTCCTCCTATGAGGAAGCCGATAAGGTAGCACAGTATACCTTTGAAATTGTGGACAAGCAGGGCCTTTTAGACGTCGAGAGCAACACTGACCTGGAATCAGTAGAAACTCTTCAAGGAGGAACGACTAAACCGGCAGCAAGTAGCACAAACTACGACGACGCCATGCAGTTTCTCAAAAAGAAGCGTTACCTTCACGCCGCAATGGCCAACAACAGCCGGGACTACGGGCTCAACACGAGCGGCATGTCGTCTCAGCCGTCTGTTACGCAAACCGTGGTGTCGACCGTCATTGATGAAAATGTCCCCGCCACCATCCTTGAGCCCCAGCCCATCAACGCAGAGATAAAGGCAGCTCATGAGAAAAACGTTTTCCCTGATGAGGTTCTTCAAACGCTGCTGGAGCACTACTCTACCAAAGCTAATGGGCAATCAGACATTTCCTTCAGTGTCGCCGATACAGAAGTGACTTCGAGCATATCTATAAACTCCTCCGATGTTTCGGACAGTAGCCCCATAGAGAGCATCGGATCCTCTGGCGCCCAGGCTCAACCGCCTACAGAGAAGGTCAGCCTCCTGCAGGAATACTCCAAATTTCTCCAACAGGCTCTGGAGAGGACCAGTCAGAACGACAGCTACTTAACGAGTCAGAGCCTCAGCTTGGTCTCTGAAAACCCCACGTTAGCCGGACAACCTTTGTTCTCTAACGAGAAACAATTCTCCTCACCCAGCAGGTTCAAATCAGGGATGAGCTCTCCGTTGAGGTCCACTTTGGAAAAGCCTCACTTTGCATTATTGGTCGGAGACTCCCAGCACTCGTTTTCATTTTCAGGTGATGAGACGACTCCGCCCTCGGCGGTGTCTCCAGCTGATGAGGACTTCCTGGAGCAGGTCTCACCCTCGAAGAAGTCTGACTCTACGCAGGGGATACTGCAGACGTTCCAGATCAACTCCTTTGATCAGAACTTCAAGTCACATTTCCAGGCGACGAGAGCCACATCGTCATCGCAGTTCACGGTCTCCAACGGACAAGTAAGCCTCAGAGGACACGGCGCGGACTTCTCCGAGTTCCCTTTAGTTCGAGTCACTGAGACCAGGGTTCAATTGAACTCATCCCCTGATGTTTCAACCAGCGAATCTTTTGGCTGAAGGAAAAAACAGGGAAAGAATTTACTTGTTAATTTTAGCAGCACTTTATTTCATCTGTCTTGTTTTGCCAAAACTATTCACAATCATGTTTACTTAAAGCGGTTTGAAAAATAGTCATGTTTTGTTTGTACTCAAACCTCTCATAAGATACTACTACTACTAATAATAATAACTCATGAAATCAGACTACGGTATAAAAAGCATTTCTCTATTGGATTCAAAGCAGTTCTTGTTCTGGAATGTACACTAGGAGGTTAAGTGACCAAAGTGTAATTATTCTCATATCTTTGCCGCCAGAGAGTTTATGTTTAATGGGAGTGTCGGTTTGCCTTGCTCGAAAAATAATCAACGCACTCTTGCTGCTTAATGCAATATTTCCACTTTTTACACACCAATCAGCCATTAAATTATGACTTCCAGACAATAGATCCTTGATGCTCCATTGATTGTTGGGTGTTTTTCGTGGACCCTGCCCTGGATACCTCAGATCATTTGTCTTCTTCTGGTGGAGGAATATTTAGCAACACACTGGTGCATCTCAATGTCATTAAAACTATAGCTGAAAAGTTAATTGACTTCTGTAATTCAGTTCAAAAACTGAAACTCAAAAGTAAATCATTTTTGACTGAAGAATTTTAGGCGTTTATTTCTGTGTAGATATAATTATGGTTTACAGTTCATGAAAATCCCAAATTCAGTTTTTTTTTTAAAAATTACAGTTTTACATAAAGCTAATCTAAAAAAGGATTGAAGAAATATCAGCTTTTTTAGAAGTACAGTATATACACCCGATACATTATTGGTTCCGCTTTTGTCCCCAGTTATACCGATCCATCCATTTTAATTTCTAGGGATGCACCGAAATGAAAACTTGAGCTGATATCCAATATTTACATTGCTGTTATGACCAAAAGCCAATCTATATATTATATATAACTTTCAACACCTTGAAAAAAATGACTCTCCGCTACTACATGACCAGCGTCATCCAGAAACAAATGGCAACAATATGGAAATAAATATGGGTTATTAAATATAGCCCAGTTTTATTTATCGGACCGATACTGATGTGGTAGGAATGGCTAATATTGACTGATACTAATGTTTCTTCTGATTTTTCATGAATCCCTAATAATTTTGCCTGAATTACTGTTTCAATATGGCGGCACCAGTGGCCTTGCCTTGTGATCTTTTTTTGACTGCACTTATCCCTGTTGCCTGTGAACATTTTTCTACTAATCTCTTTTTCTTCCACTCAACTTTCAGATGAACTGAATTACTTAAGTAAATTAACTTCTAAATTATCTCCTAATTTACTGAGATGCGCCTGTGTTTTACTGTAACTAGATATATGCTGTTACCCATGTAAGCTTTTGGGGTGCATAATATTATGGCTGATTGCTGTAGAGCTGTAATAAATGTATGCCTCTTGTTTTCTTTCTTACCTACCTCCCCTTGGTGTTTGTCAAAAAAATCTTTATCCTAGCTCTTGAAATAATCACAACAGCACAATCATTCTTTAAGTTTAAGTCACTTTATTCTCACCTAGCATGGATGTGTGTAACTAATGGTACAGGACTGATTGTATGCTTGTGACCTACTTCATTTCCTGTTTAAAATGAAGTCCAATTTGGTTGGTTTGACATCCAAATGTAAAATTCTGGTGAAATTTGAGGAGATTTTAAGTCATATGAATTTTTCCAGACTGTGTAACAAAAAAACTAATCTTGATTAAAAAGTTTTTGTCTCACTTTAAAAAATTATTTGTACTTCACAGAGCTGCACCCATATAAATGGTTGCAGGATAATTCTAATCTAGGTTTCAAACTAGGTTCAGTTGGTATTAAATCACTTTAGGTTTGTGCTTGGTGGACGGTCTGTTTGCACATTCTTTCTACGAGGAATGTAGGATGTACAGTCACTGTCAACAGCTACCTTTTATGAGACCTAATGAAAATATTCGCCACATTTAGTTTATTTGATCCAATATATTATTCTCTTTGTGTCACTTAAAAGATTATAGATGTTGTTTAGCGTTGTGTCGAAGTAAATCGGGGTTTTGGGATTTGGCAATTTTCTTCCACTAAACGTTATACAGCACAAGCAGCAATGGTTTGCTTGATGTTATGTTTTCTTCTGTGCCTTTTTGTTCTTTTTTTAGCACTTCTTTTTACTAATTCCTGCAAAACTTATTTTTTGTCTTTTCACTCAGCCTATGCTGTAAGGCTGCAAATTCCTCTTGCACAATATTCGCAAATACATAAGCTATCAATTTGTTTATTTTTACTGTAATTATGATGAACTTGGCGCTTTATTTAATGTTGCCTTTTATGTTTTGTTGCTTTTGAGTGTATGAGAGAAAACTGAATTTAGTGTCTCAAACTATTGGCATGAAATTGCATTTTATTCACTGTTTTTGTCGGTTTTATTGGTTCCACAGGTTTGGCTAGAAATCAATCTTTCAGGTCTTATTGAAAACATGCAATTACAAATGGGTGACTTATCATGAGCGCGATCCCTTATGTACTCAATCATGCTGTTAATTGTACATAAATGTGTTTTCTTGATCAGCTGTACGTGCTCCATCCAGTTTGGGATGGTTTTAAAACTCCCTCTTGTTACATTTTCACCGACAATCAGGGACAGATGGCGCCACGTTAGTCATTCAATTCTTTTTTTTTTTTGTATTTTTTTTCATTTCAGTTGATTTCCTCAAGAATGTATAGAAAATATCCTGCTGTAAATATGTTGTGTATATTTTTATGTTCTTCAAAGTACTGTTTATGAAAATGGAGAAAAAGGTGCAAGAGACACTTTTTGTCAGTGGAAGGCATTGTTAGTTTTCAAGCATTTCATGGATACTGCAATGAGAAGGATGCACTGCCAGAGTTGTAAACAGACGACTAAAATAACGATTCTACGGAATTGTTTGTAGTTGAGAGAGACTCTTCCTAAAAGTTGTGATCAATGTCAGATATTTAACCTGAGCAGTTAAAGTAGATTTTGGCTGGATTATGACTCAAAGCTTTTGGCAGTTTCTAGTTCTTCGCAAGTTACCGGTTTAATTGTAAGCAATCTTCAAGAGCACAGTGCAGATGGGTTCAGCAAATTCAAACCTGTTCTGCTTTTGGAAAATTCCAGTACATGTCATTCATTTCCTCCTTCATCAATGCTAGAGTTTAGGTTTCTTTCCCTTTTGTCTACCTATGTCTGTCTTCTGGCCATAAGTGTCCTTGTATAAGCTAGAAAAAACGTGTTTTGTGTAAAAAGATCTGTATTATAGATTTTTTATAAATAATATTTTTGAAACATGTCATCTAAAGCACTGATGTGTAAATGATACACTCTTGCTACCATCCTTTAGCTCTTTACTAGTTCCTGTTGAGACCTTTTTGATTACAAAATGGAAATCCAAACATTAGCATTTTTTTTTTTTACTTTTTTGAAAAAAATTGGACAAAGATGCTTCCTGCTTCTCTTTAGGGTTAATGATTCATTAGCTTAATTTGCATGGTTGTTGGGTTGGATGAATATTCTTTTTTCATATAATGTGCAGCTTTAATTGTAACTAATTAATCAGTCAAGTTAACCCCATTTAATTAGAGCTTTGCTAAATATCATGATTTGTAGGCAAACTGATTCAATTGTTTTGAATGTTGTGTGTACTGTCCTTATGAATAAAATTATTCACATAATGTGAGTTTGAAGAATTGTTTAATATTGCAGATGAAAAAGTTTGTTAAAATGCCGCCTCACCAGGTACTTATCCATCCACTGTCTGTACTCGCTTGTACCTTGGAGGGCTGGGTACCGTCTCATCAGGTGAAAAGTGGGATAAAGTGTGTGATCTAGTTTTTGTTTGTTTTACTTTTTCTGTGGAACTTTAAGCATAAAAAATAAAAACCCTCCTGGTTTTAAAATTATGAAGAAATTTTCTTCTATAAATTTATTAATTGGTAAGTTTCCTGTTTTAATTGTGAAAAGTATGACTAAAAGAAACAAACGCAGCAACTCTTCGGATGGATATGAACTTAAGGACAATACAAACTGCTTGCAGGCTAGGTTGTCTCATTCTTAACTTTAATATTCCTTTCTGTTGGGTAAAAATTTGTATTTAATTTAAGATTTGATTGTTGGCTTAATTTATACCACATAAAAAAAAATAGGGGTATGTTAAAGCTATAGCCATACTTCTCTGTAAACCCAAAGTCACTTTAGATATCAGCTGAAATAAATGAGAACATGCCGTGGTCAGTATTTTGTTTTGCTCTTTAGTTGTAAAATGTTTAACTTAAATAACCTACAAAAAAGTTGGCATCCCATTGGGCAACTGATCAAAAATATTTAAATATATTAAAGTAAGTATATTTAAGCATTTATAATATTTAAGTGCTTTTTTTTAAACACTTTCTATTTTTTTTATCGAATTCCACTTTCAGAAGTGCTTATTTTTATTCTATGGCTGCATGTAAACCTTTGAGCTATACATGTGAGAATAATGCATTAGCAGTCGCCAAATAGTTTGCTTTTTAAGAAATGTATTTTGTACATTTAGAAAACTTGAAACAGAAATCCAAGCTTCATGTTGCTGTCATACATTTCTTTGAGAATACATGACTGATGCCTTTAAACAAATGAAATATTTGGGTTTTTCGAGCTTTAATCATTAATCAACCTTGTACATTTGGGCTTATTGCCAAGACTAACACAGGATCCTACAAGCTTCCAACACACCCTGGAAAGGTAAGCAGACGCATGAAGATAGTTCACCTGCTGACGTTTTCACACGTTGCCACTTTGCTGGCTGGATTTATCGTTCTGGATTTTAATTTGGATCGTTTCCTTTTTTTCGAATAAACGAATGGAAATGTGAAAGGTAATAGCTATATTGAGCACAATGAGGAAAATACAAGAGATTTTAAAATATTCAAAAACTACAAAATTAGGTTAAAGTTTACGTTTAACACACAAGCTAAACAAATACGAATTGGGGTTTTACTTTTCGCGTTTATCGTTGCTTATGTAAATATTTTACATTTAAGTTTGTGAGAACAGTCTCATTTTTAGATGTATCATATAATAATGCTTAAGCTTTAATGTTAAGTTCAGTAAATTTTCGGAGGGCGGAAACTACTGTAACAAAACTGTTGGTCTTCGCCGAGTTTCAGGTAAAACCGTGACTCTGTCGAATGTTGGCGCCGCGGCGTCAGAGCACACCCCGCTGTATCCGGGTGACCTCCTGCTGCACCTGTTGCTGTTTTACAGGGAAAGGCGGCGGCACCGGTTGCCTCCTGTCAGCTTCCAGACTGGCTTCAGATAGGCATATGTTTGGATGAGACGAGAAAGAAGCGAAAAACACAAGGCCTACGTTTCATGTCAGTCGAGGACCTTTTCAGGTGGCAATGGAGACCCTGCCTGTCGGTTGGCATGTGCACACCTGGGGCCAGGAGGGCGATGGGACCAACCTGCTGAAGGAGGGATCTGCTGACCCCAACACAAACACACATGTTCACGATCTGTTTCATGAAGATGCGCAGGTATTATATTTTTTATCAGCTCAATATTTTAAGAAAGTATGATTTCCAGAAGAAGAGTACCCCTTGAACTTTGTGATATAGTTATTATGGGCCTCTTGACTGCTTTCGTTGGCCAACTTATCAGTTTAGGCGGACAGCCTCTTCTCAATAACTTTGCAGTCATACTGGCTACAAATCCACACCACCCCTTTAAGATTTTTAAAAGTAAAATTTGAAAACAATGTACTTTCCTGCTACAGTTTGGTGTTGGTCTGTCACAGAAATCAGAACAAGATGCATTGAAATTTTGTTGTTTTGACATGCAAAATTGTGAACAAATTCAAATGGTGCTAATACTTTAGCTAGGCATTACAGTAAAATTTGCTGTTTGTGGTTTTACAGATGGATTTCAGTTAAAATCTGAAAACCAGAAGAGGGGGTCAGTTTTCAAAGCAAATGCTTTGGGGAAATAGACATTTCCAAACCTTCATAACTTAACTGTCTTTAATGTTCAGCGTTTCCACCAGCCTAGCCAGCCATGGTGGAGGATCAAGCTGTTTGTGTGGGAGCCGGTGCTTTTTGGGACCTGGGATGGCGTTTTCACCACCTGCATGATCAATATCTTTGGGGTAGTTCTGTTTCTGCGCACCGGATACCTGGTGGTAAGTGTGCAACGGTTGCAGCATATCAAGATGAAAACTGTATTTCTACAGCAGTTTTAAAAACAATGTTGACCAAAGGGATTTATAAGGTAGTTGAAAACAAGAAATAAAGCATCAGTTATTTGAAGAAGAATTGTAATTGTTCAAGGCCAAAGTAAAGGGAATTACAATAATCCAATCTCGAGGTGATGAAAGCGTCCCTCCATTTCTCCAGGTCTGGTTTGGATGAGGGAACAGCATTATATCATGATATAAGGCTCAAAAAAGTTAATTTTACATCATACCCCCTTTTATAACAAAGTAGGACCGAAAATAGACCCTTTGGGTACACCACAACAAATAGGTACTAATGAAGAGAAGTATTCCTGAGTATATCCAGAGATAGACAACACCTTTAGACCAAAAAAGCACTCCAAGCAAAAAATATTGTGTTCAACTGTGCTAAAGGTTGCTGTTAGATTCACTACGACCTTGAGTCAACATTTTAACAGACATGAATAAAACACCTTAAAAAAAAATCACTACATCAGTATGGTGAGCTTTAAATCAGCGTAAATTAATGTTGATTAAAAAACAATCCTTCACAAGTTCTTGAACATAGAAGGCAGTCAACATATAGGATTGTATGTAGACTGAATATTTTGATTAAACTATCTCAACATGTTCCTTGCCAGCCAGCTGCTACAAAGCTGGCTGGCAAGGAAGTGTTTTGTAACAATATTTGCCACTTGCCAAGAGATATTACAGTTGACAATGCAAAGATTAGATGCAGCCACAAAGACATGTTGACTTTTAACACCTACATGCTTGTTGATCTTGTCTGACAGCTCAGATGTAGTTTTCTAGCTAGAAGACAATGTTTCTCATTGAGAATGACATGCATCTTATCAGACAGAAATTATATGGCTGTTTATGTGTAAAGGGAAACCTTGTTGCTAAGCATGACTGATGGCTCAGCACCTGCTCACCATGTCCTGCTTGCAGTTTTTCTATAAGAGCTGCAGAGATATATTATCTAGCTATGGAACAGAGAAATACTGAATGAGCTTTTTCTTTCATTCTAATGCCAGTTGTATTTCTGCTGACAAATTCCAACATGCAATTTGTAATCAATTATTGCTAAATTTGATGTAACTTTGCAAACAATGTTGAAAATTGAAAGAAAAAAAAATCATTGTATAAAACATTTATTAGTTCAAAATGACATGCATGCTATATGTTGTAATGTCTAACTACATCATCAGGGTAACACTGGCGTGCTGCTGGGGTTGCTCCTCGTCTCCGTGGTGGTTTTGGTTGCTTTAGTGACAGTAATGTCAGGGATCGGAGTGGGCGAGCACTGTGGGGTTGGGAGCGGAGGAGTCTACTCCATGATCTCCAACGTGTTGGGAGGCAGAGTCGGGGGTACTGTTGGCCTCCTCTACGTCTTTGGACAGGTGAGTTCAAACTGCACTCCCTCCTTTAGTGTAACTTGAAGATTCTTTGGGGTGATTGCTCTCCTGCCGCCACCTTCTCCGCAGTGTGTTGCCGGCGCCATGTACCTCACGGGCTTCTCCGAGTCTGTGGCAGAGCTTTTGGGTCTGCAGAGCCAGTGGGCCGTGCGCTGCATGTCAGCAGCTGTCCTTCTAGCACTGCTTGGTATCAACCTGGCAGGTGTGAAGTGGATCGTCAGACTGCAGCTGCTGCTGCTGGCTGTGTTGGCAATCTCCACTCTGGACTTTGTTATTGGCACCTACACACACCTCGATCCAGGTACGGCTCAGTAGTTGTGACTGTTAAAAAAAAAAAAAGTGCTTGTTTTTAAAGTGAAAGGAAAAGAAGCAGCTGGGCAGAGTGGATGGAATGGGAAGATTGATGAACATAAATGCAGGAAAATCCTGGAGGAAATACTTAACTGTGATGGAAAAAGTCTTGAAGGTTCATCTTCCAGCAGGATAATTACTAAACATTCAGCGAGAGATGCGGTGAAATTCATTAGACCTAAGCACATTTGTGTTTGAAGGGTTTATTCCGAGTCCAGTTGAGAAGCAACTCAGAATCTCTGTCAGAATCCATCTTGTGATTTTGCTTCTTTTTGCTTATGTAAAATATAAAAGCATTTATTCTTTCCCTTCTACTTCACAAATATGAATTTCTTTGAGTTTCTGTGTTACCGCCTGCTGCTGTAATACCTTTGACTTTGCTTGTTTCTTTTATTATGTGAAGTAACTGATGAGAATCAACTCCTCCATGTTGATAGCTATAAATATATAAAACAGAATACAAAGCCAAGAAACACTTTGTGTAAAATGTGTTGTTTTTCAGAACATTTCTAGATTAAACAAATTTCAGTCTCATTTGGCTTTTAAAATTTTACAGGCTCTAGGAACAGATACATTCAATTAAAGAGATGACATCAATCATACACATCATTCTGGTGAATTGTTAGTGGCTGTTAAAATGTAAACTAATTTAAGTTAGTTTAAATTAAGTTAGTTAGTTTTTATTTTTATTATTTGCCTTGTAGGAGAAGACCCCTCAAATGACAGAAACATTTGTTTCATTCAGTTATCCAATGCAAGTCCTGTTCTTATGGTGTTTTCAGGCCAGTAGGTGGTGCTCCAATGTTATTTTTTGCAGTTGATTGTGTCCCATTGAAATGTTTTTTTTTGTTATTATTTATTTATTTATAAACTCTGTTCTCCCACTTCTGCCAAGAACAACGTAAAGTTGTCTTTTTTTATTTCTTTATTTTTTTAGTTATGTTGAGAATCTGATGTTAGGAGTTTTCTTTAGTTGACTAGATTGTTTCCTTTTGTAGGCCTGCAGGAAGTCCTACCCTACATTTCCTGTTCTCAGTGGTTATCAACTTCCTTTGCAGTGGGAAGAGAAAACAGCTCCAAAATTCAAAACAGTAACTGAAGAACACTCCCCCTCAAACCTAAACATGAATTTATGATGCTACATAGTCAGTAGATGTCAGTGTGTGCAAAACTCCTTTTTATTATCCCATTAAAACCTGACACTTTTCTGCTATCAGTGACCTCTTGACCTTTTTGTTTTATAATACGATTAGTAGAGACCACATTGCAGCTGTGAAGAACCGTGGGAGGACCAGCCACAACTGCTACTCCAGGTTGTTCCAATTAAAATGCTGCTTTGTGTGTAGTGATGATGATTTCATTATTGGCAGAGGACCAACAGGTCCCCTAACAAAGTGAAACGGCCCAGATTAGTTTAAACTCAGTGAACGCTGGAGCACATCCTACAGGAAGTGAGAGCCACCGGCGAAATGATGTGGTCATGGTTGGATAACATGTCCGCTTGGCAAGTTCTCCCGTTAAGGCAGTTGCAAAAAAAAAAAAAAAAAAAACTTCAGAGGCCGCCTCTATACAGGAGGCAGATTATGTAAACCAAATTCTGTGCTATGCAAATATTTCACATTTCAATTAAATTAAACTACATGTAACTTCTCAGTATTTTCAGCTTCTGACATGTTATAAAGAACTTGGTGGTTTGCAAAAGTAGTCCAACCCCCTAAGCATTTTGCCACACTTCACTATTTTATGGGCGGATTAAATTACAGACCAACACAAAGAAGCACATAATTGTGGAGTGGAAATGGAATAAAACATGGTTTCTAAAATGTTTTTAGAAACAAAAAAATTTTAAACTCTGACATGCGTTTCGTATTTGGTTCCATTTATTGCAGATAAATGAGTCGGATGTTTTGGGTTATCATCTCTATTTTAGTTGCTGAACTATTTGTCTGAAGCTCTTTGCAAAATAGCTCAGCTCAGTTAGAGTAACTCTCTAGTGTCTAGCCTTTAATCCCTACAGTTTAATTCTTGCCACAGTTCCAATGTTGGACTTAGATCAGGACTTTGACAACAGCATACTCACACTTCAATATGCTTTGATCTAACCATTTCACTGTAACTCTGGTTGCATATTTAAGAATTCAAGTCTTTTGCAGCCTCTTAATTGTTCCTTTAGATTTTCCCTGCTTCTAGCACTGCTGTTCTTGACTTGCCATACTGTGTGAATCTTTGTTCAGTCAGTGTTTTTTTTGTTGTTGCAGTTTTTGTCATCACGTCTGCACAATTTTCCTGTCATATTGCTGCCACCGCTTAGTTTCCCAATGGTCATGGTTTGGTCAAGGTCTGGGTCTGGGTTGGTTCTATGTATTAATTGGATTACTTCTCAGGGAATTTAGTTGTATTGGAAGGAAGCTTAAAAGAAAAACATGCCACATTCTTTAATTTTAATAATTTATTTGCAAGAAAGTTTAGAACCATAAATAATTTTTCTTTTCCTTTACAAAGACGTGCTTCTTTGGTCTATTGTGTTGGTCTGTTATATAAAATCTCAATAAAATACAATGAAGTATTTAGCAATAAGGTGACAAAGGTTCTCACGGTGTATGAAAACATACTTTTGAAGGCATCATCATTTTTTCCTTTAATTGATGAGCTTCTGCCTAAATAGGAACAAATACTAAACTGTTGGCTGTTTCAGTTGGATATAGAGTATTGATTTAATGTATTATTCAAGCTAGGAAAATGTTTGACTTTTTATATTTTCACTAACTGATAGAAATCAAATTTAATGCTGTTGTTTATTACACTGCATCAATACTTTGACATTTACAAAGTCAGACCAAACAGGTGGAGTTGAACATGAAATCTCTCTGAACTGTGAGGGCTTATAATTATTTTGTCATATAAAAGATTGTGGGGGAATCCATTTCCCTCTTTAAGTGCAGTAAATTACTAGAATTTAGTCAATAAAGCTGCCAGTGTATTGTCTCTGTGACCAATCATCTCAACCACAAACCCCTCTGACTGTGATCCAGAGATGAATTACAGCTCAGCACGCCTCACCCTGTCCCAGTTGAAGCCTTTCCTCCCTACAGAGCAGGAAGCCGTAATGGGCTCCTTGGGTCTGGGGTTTAGGGTGTTAACCAGACTCACCCACATTTTTGGAAGATGAGAAACGGAGATGGACAGCACAGAGATCTAAAGGGTCTTCTCACTCCAGGGACCACCACTGTTTTTTTTTTCCCCATTATTGTTTTGTGGTCCAAACTGTAATATATGGTTTTCAGTCGTCCCTCTGGGACCTGCTCCACCTTGGTAAAATCACAGCCTGCTGTGTACTCAGCGCAGTCTATACTTGTTAGGGTGGGAGAGTAGGAGGTCAGTTCAGCAGAGGGAGAGGCCTCGGATGCTCATGTAATCCGACTACGCATTCCTGTGTGCATCAGAGGAATGCTGCGCTCGGTGAAGAACCACACACATATGCTTGTTACAGAAAAAGTGGAACTTTCTTATTAGATTTGACATTAAAATATGTCTGATCATTTAAAATATAAGAAACAAATGCACTCTCTCTCTTCATCCATCTGTTATCTATGTCACGTTCATCAGAAAACGTGTGAAAGAGGACTTCTGATAAAGAGTTGAACACACTGAGGGAAAAAAGCAGGTAAACATGTAGAAGGACTTTCTGATAAAGTACCTGTACAGTTGAGTCCTTGTTTCATATAGTTGATTGAAGCAAATGTGACCATGGCTCCATCAAAGGTCCACGTATAGGGTTTGTTTTTCACAGTTTTTCTCTAGGCAGTGTAACTCATGTTCATCTAAAAAATATCAATATTTTGAGAAGTATTTGTTGCTCTTTTCAGAAAGTAATTCATTAGAGATGAAGTGAAAGATATAAAGCATTCCTTTCTTGCAGTTTTGATGATCGTGAATAATGGATAATAAAAAACCCAAAATTAAGTCTTGAAGAAAATCTTAACATTTGGAAAAGATAAATATTAGAAATTCTTTATGTCATAGTTTCATTACCTGCTTTGATGCTGCAGTTCCTGCAAAAGGAAGCCCAACCTGGTATTGAGTACTTGGAAATGAACACACTTTTCAGAAGACTGACATTTCTGTCTTAAATAACTTTTTTTATTGATTTTAATTTCCTGAGTCACTGAATTTTGAGTTGTCATTTTCTGCAAGATGTTGTGATTTTTAAAGAAAATTCACTGTGTAGTAGCATTAATTATTTTGTCTTACCCCTCTTCTGATATTCTTCTTTTTCTGACATTTTCCTCTGACATCCTTTAGAGTTAAGTAAAGCTGAACAAATTTTCCAGCAAAAACCTCGCCTGGCACTGTGTATAAGCTTTCTAAGTTTTAGGTGATAGAATTTGAACATGTGAACACCCTTTCAAACAGAGTTCAGTCATCAGAGCAGGCGCCGTCAGACTCTCTTGGATGTTGGAGTAGGATGTTGTAATATGGGTGGAGAGCTCTTGTTGTGGACAGAGACACGGTGGATTTGTTAGGTCCTGATTGTTTAGACATGGTGACCTCAGTGGGGCACAGAGTGAACAAGAGTTTAAATACATCTCGTCGGGATCACGAGTCCTTAAAACAAAGGTATTTCCTAAAGAAAAAAGGAGAAAAGCACGCTCACTCCCTCTCTCGCTAACTTTGATTCTTTTTCCAAAACTTGGAAGCTGCTAAGCTTCTGAAAAGGGTGGCGACTTCCTTTAGGATAAACATGTCATTAATCTGAGAGAACACATTCTTTCCCATCGCAAGATAACCAAAGGGGGGAAATGTCCGGTGTTGTAATGCAGACAGGTTCTCTAGGCTGTGGGTTTTTATCTGGCCCCTACCAGTGCAGAATGACCTTCAGTCACTCCTTTGACAGACCAGTCCAGAATGAACTGACCCACTCTGCCTGGAATGGGCTGCACTACCTGCTTTTGCCATTTATTTTGACCACCCATTCACCCACATTAGACCAAATGGCGTTTGTGTTTTATGGAACTATGCAGACTGTGCAGATGCGATGCAAAATCTTTGAAGTCATGTATTCGTAATGATAAACCTTTCTTTTTGCAACATCAAATACGACATTCATCAAAGAGATGGTAACCTTTATATGTTTACATATACTGTATTTGTTTAATAAAGTAATAGAAGGAAAGTAAATAGAGCAGCAAGTATGGTTTGTCTATTCTAGTCCTAATCCTAACTCAGGATACACAACATGATATAAATAAATTTCCCAAGTTAAACACTTTTCCTCATCAATTTACCATTTTGTGAAAAATGAGTTGGCTTTCCTAAATATGTTTTTTTTTTCCTTTTTGTCACCTTTTTAATGTTTCAAAGATAATCTTAGTAAATACAATAAGCAGGTCTTAATAATTTGTTGTATTAAGGTAAAAAATATGTCCAAACCCATCCTACCCTATGTGAAAAACAAATTGTCCCTAAACCTATTAATTCGCATCAAGCATTGGCAATAATTGGTAATAGGTTTGATACAAAGCTGTGGGGAAACTTTGGCCCACTCTTCTTTGTAGAATGATTTTAATTCAGTCAGAGTGGGGACGATTTCAAATAAGAATGGCCTGTTTAGTCAAACCTTGTTTTTACTAGTGTGACTAAACTCAGACTTTTGAAAAAAAAAAAAAATAACATTTGTAGTCACAGATATTCTTTAGCATGTGTGGGGATTCATTTTTTGACACAGGTTTGGTTAGGTAGTTTTGGTCCCCCAGATAAATCATACAGATTTATGCAACATTAAAAATATTATTTCTAAGGGCACATTGTAGAAATAAAAAACATTAAAATACTTTAAAGACTGTTATAGAATACAGAAATCTGGAACACTTGAAATTGATTTTCAATAAGAATATGTTTCATTATAGGCATTTTTGCAGTCTTTTCAAATCTTCCTTTGGGTCTTGGTTACTCATTTATTCCCAAACTGACTTCCAAACTAATAGGTTAGGATTTGGGGGAAATGTGACTAAAATGTGTTTATATATTTGCTGTCTCTTGTCTGTAACCCAAACAGCCTGTCCACTGGGGTACACTAGACCCCTAAAGATGTGCTGTGCTATCTGTCAACAATCTGTAAGCAGCAGATCCTTTGAGTCCTGTAAGCTGCAGGGTGGGCCTCTATGAAATCTGACATATTTCTGCAGCATATCCCACAGATGCTCTATTGGAGTTCAATCTTGAGACACCTCAAACTCATTATTGTTCTCACCCCACCACTCAAGATATATATTTTTTTATCCTGATGAAGGATGCACATGGTTCTCAGTCTTAATAAATACATTTGAAAAACTTTTTTTTTCTTTTTTGCAAACAAGGGAATGCTTTTAAGCATCTTTAGTTGTGCCTTTTGTTTCTTTCAGAGCATGGCTTCGTGGGTTACTCAGCCAAGCTTCTCAGTAGAAACACCATACCAGATTATAGCCCAGGAGAAAACTTCTTCACAGTATTTGGGGTCTTCTTCCCTGCTGCTACAGGTGTGTGCTCTCCCACCCTTCCTGACTTCTTTTAGATAACAAGATTCATTTATCACACAAACTATGCCAACAACTCTATTCCCTGTTTGTTTTTGTTTTTTTAGCTACACACTTCATGACTCTAACATTTTGCATGGGTTTTTTGGTGACTGTTTGTGTTCATGCTTAGGGGTCATGGCAGGATTCAACATGAGCTCAGACCTGCAGCGGCCAGAGCACAACATCCCCGTGGGAACCCTAGCAGCTGTTTTTACTTCGTACGGCAGCAGCTGAATTCACCCTCCCGAAAAAATAAGATACACAAAAACACAGTAGATTTATACTTTAGCTGTCCAGGTGTATCCACACAAGTTAGAATATTGTTAAAAAGTTGATATAGTTCATGTTGATGACACACAGTGTGATATATTTCAGGTGTTAATTTTGATGATTGGGATTTAAAGCTTATGAAAATCCAAAATTACATAAGATCAGCAAATGTTTTAATGCAGAAATATTTTGACTTTGCTACGTTTTGTGTTTTAAGAGACACCACACAGCTAAAACTTACAAGCCATGAACTTCAGCTGATGAGTTCTTTGTGTAAATAATTTCTGGACCACAGACAAAGTCCTAATATCAGAAGAAAGTAGATTTTGCATTTCTTTTATAAAGCCTGTCAGAACCTGGCGGAGGAGTGGAGAGGCACAGAATTCAAGTTGAATGAACTTTTGTGTGAAACTTCAAAAACAGTGATGTTCTGGGCAGCCGTCCCATCTGCTGGTGTTGGTCCACTGTGCTTTATCAGGTGAAAGGTCAGAGCAGCCGTCTACCAGGAAATTCATGCTTCCCTATGCTGACAAGTTTAGGGAAATCGTCATGGAGATTACGATTTCACTTTTCCAGCAGGACCTGATACCTCCAATCACTGTTATAAGTACCAGTATCTGCTGGTCCAGTAATGGTGGTCACACTTTGCTTGATTAGCCAGAAACCTGGCCTGAGCCAAACTCCACAGAGAATGCATATGGCATTGTCTAGATGAGGATGAGAAACATTTTAGATTATCTGAAGGTCCATATTAAAGCAACCTGGGCTTCTTTAACTCCTCAGGAGAAGCTCTGGTTGATGGCCAATATTCTACACTACACTGATGCTTTAATACATCCAAAATGAACAGAAACTAATACTTGAAAATGACTGTGTGTGTATTGAAGTTGTGAGAGGCACATTTTGATTTGAATTAATAAAATAAATGTGTTTTTCAATGATATTCTAATTTATAAAGATATGCTTTTACATCTAACAGGATGATGGCAATTGTTGTCCACAAGGGAAATTTACAAAACCACTGTTACTTTCCCTGCCTACTGTGGTGCTTGTGTAAAAGGTCAAATCTTTCCTGTTTCAGTGGAGAGAACAAGCAAACCTACGTTCCTGGCACTAACCTATCAGATATATAGTGACATTATTCTGTCTGACTTTTTGTATTAATAGGGAGAGGAGCTGTTGTTTATAATTTGGTGTGGTGTACTGTCTGTGACCTGCAGGTGGTTCCTGTATCTGGTCTTTGTCTTCCTCCTGGGGGCCATTTGCACCAGAGAAGCTCTCCGCTATGACTTCTTGATAGCAGAGAAGGTAAACTCCTCTCTGTTTCCATCCAGCCATGTAACACAGGCCTTCCAGCTGGGGAGGCATGGTTTGGGGATTTCCCACCATGGCTCACTTTGTTGATATGCTGTGGTTGGTTCAGCCTCCGACGGTGGGTACTTTAGAAATGCTTTGAGTTTTTGAAAAATTTATTCCAATTCTATGATGGGAAAATATTTATATTTGACCATCTTCTGAATTGCTAGTGATTTTCTTTTTTTTTTTTTTGGAGGTGTCAAAGAACCCATATTAGTTGTGACACCCAGCTAACTCACAAACTAGCACAGCATTCTATACATTTCTTTCCATTTGTGTAATTTATTCTCAGTATAAATAAAACTATTCAGCCTCTGCTCCTTGAAGGCCCACAAATAACTTGCAGCTGAATCTGCAGCAGTAGACCACCTCAGACAGACCACCACAAAACACCACTGGACAGTAAAATGTGAGGAAAATGATTAATAGTAATGATTAATATAACCTCCTTGAATCAATGATTTGTAGACCAGTCACGCAAAATTCCCATAAAATACATAGCATTTTGTGCATGACAACATGTGAAAATTTTTATTATAAAATATGAACAAATATGTAAACTTCTCAATTGAAAATAAAAATTTATTTTACTTGAATCAAGTGCAGAAGTCCTTGACTTCTCCATCAGTGATTAGTGCTCATTGTTTTTGCAAAGGGCCGACTGCAGCGGAACTGACTTGGGCGTAGCTTTCATGAGATCTCAACCCCACCTCATCCTTTTCACCCTGTGTTTGTTTTCCGTCTTCCTCCAGGTCTCCTTGGTGGGTTTCCTCTTTCTGCTGGGACTTTACATCTCCTCCCTGGCTTCCTGCATGGGTGGCTTGTATGGAGCACCCAGGATCCTCCAGTGCATTGCCGAAGAAAGGGTCATCCCCTCGCTGACCTTCCTAGCAAGAGGGGTGGGTGGTTAGAAGGTTGAGGGAATGCCCTTCAATCAGGATGACAAGGCTTGAGATTATTTTATTATTTCTGTGTGCTATTGGAGCTTTTACTTCAATCCACAATTGACGTGTAAGTGTATGTAAAAAATTTAAGGTTTATCCAATGGTAAAAAAAACACATGGGTTCACTCTGTTGTTTTCTTAGGATGTCTCCTAAGAAAACAACAGTTTTTTTGCTTCCTCGAAAACTAATTTTCATCTTGATTAAAGCTCCAGTTCAGTCTGAAGAGAAACAACCTTTCAGTATATCTCATGACAAACAAGAAACAGTGCCTAATCTTGCTTTCTTTATTAAAGAAAGATGCATTGTGCAGTCATTCTACCTCAGAAAGTAGGGATTTAAAGGAAAGTAGATGTATTTCCAAGATCAACAAGTACAACATGCAGCCAAAGCTTATTTATTTAACACCAAAAAGCCCAAATGTTCTTATTACTTCTCAGAGTGTTCATGTACACATTGACTTCACCCTGACTGAAAGTAAATTAAGAACTTCGTTGCAAAATTCATTAAGAGCTGGGAACTCAACTTGGACGGTAGCAAGCCATTGCCAAAATGAACTATACAGACAGTGACAATAAAAATGGCTATGATGGGTGTAAGAGCCAAAAATGTCAGTTTGTAACATTGTTTATTATTGTGTATGCCATTTGCATATTTGGATATTTTCTTAATAAGACTAAATTTTAGGAAGTTTTTTGTAGAAAAGCACCACTTAATGGACGTAATTGAAAATATATGAAAAGTGCTGTGTCACGTTAGTTCAGAAAGAAAATTGAATGTGGCGTGTTTAACTGAGCTCTACAGTTTTTTGACCGTTACATGTGGAATGCTGTGCAAGATTAAAGAAACCTTTGTAATATCTGCTCAAAGAAAAGTAAAGTTCGTCGTTCGTCAGACTTTGTGTGGATTTTGTAAGTACGTCTTTAATTCACTAAGAGGTGCACAAGAGGATATCGTGGGAAAGAAACGCATCAGCTAAGAGCTAAGTTAATGAACGTCAACAAAGAAACTGAAGCTTGTTGAACAATATAGTGGCTTTACACTGAAACGGATAAGCAGCCACTACAATGGGTTTATTTCTAGTTGCAGTCATCTACTAAAGAAATAAAAGAATGAAATCAATAAAGCTTCAAGTCATGTGTGCAGGAAGTTAATGTCATTGCAGCTTCACATATATTGAAATGAATCTGTCAATATACAGATTGACTGTGTTACCTGCAGCGAATGGCTTATTGTAGCCTGTTAAGTGTGTAGCCTGGATGTAGAGGGGGTGTGGTGCTCAGACTCAGCAGGAAACTGTTTCTGAGCTGCCTAATTATAGTTTGGGCTCCATAAAGTAGAAGTAAGTGAACTGACCTCAGCAGAGCAGAGTTACAACATGCTGCTGCTGCACACTTGGTGGACAGTCACGTTGACGTTGGGACCTCTTTGACCCCAGGCTTCCCTGTATGGCAGCGCTGCTCGACCTCTCTCAGCAGGCTGGAATTAGGCCTGAGACATCTTGGCCCAAATCAAAGCCTCAGAACAAACGCAGGAAGGGCGACGGGCAGGGCCCTGCTCTGCTGTGTGCTCTGGAGGCCTACCAGGCGCATAACAGTCCTCCTGTAACTGTGCAACGAGACAAAGTTGAAGAGGTTGCTGTTTGGTGACAGATTCAGACCTACAGAAGGAGGCAATTCTGTGGCATTTTCTTTGAAAGTTAAAGTGGAAGTAAAACCCAAATTTAGATAGACAAAAATAAACTGGTTATTTTTATTTCTATTTAAATGTGTTTAGGGCATATTAATGGAACTGTTGCTACAAAATGGAGGCTTCACTTTGATTACAAAGCTGTCATGTTAGCCAAGGAAAAAGGCAAAACCAAGTAATTTGAGATTAAAGCCGTGTATTGTTTTTAGCAAAAGTTCTTAGAGTAAACTATAATTGATTGTAACTGTGACATTTTAATCCAGTTATAAATTTGCCATTATAAGCTTGAAAGAAGGAAGTAAAAAAAAAAACATCAGAAGATTATTTAAAACCTAAAACACAAAAATAATGTCATTATATATAAGTTCATGTTATATTGAAGCCACATTCCATTAGAAGTTAACTTTTATCGCATTTAGCAATTTTCTTTTAGTCATTTGTTTTGCATTGATAAGTCACCTTTTTTTGCTTTAGAAAATCAAGAATGGGTCACAAAATCTTAAAAAGCGTAGACTTCTTTTCTTTAACTTAAAAATCATATATAAAAACAGCAACAAAAATGTATTGCTATTGACGTTAAAATGATAGAAAGTATCTTCAGATGCCATATATACTGAAACGCTTGTGTTTCTGTGTCAGTTGGCTTGTTCACCGATGGACAACTTAGTTTGCTTTGTTTTTTGCTAACCAGCTCATAAGAGAATCTGTTCCCTAAGCTCTATATTTCAGAGTAGAAAAGTTAAGCAGTAGCTTTATTAAAACTACTACTTATACACCCATGTAACCCAATCTAGATCTTGGAATGATTGTGTGTCAAGTATAGCATTGCTAACCAGGCTATGTAATTTTTGTCTTGTTGGCAGAAAGGCCCAAACCGGACCCCGGTGGCTGCCATTTGTCTAACTAGCATGCTGACCATGGCATTCATTTTCATTGGTCGGGTCAATGTGCTAGCACCAATTGTCACCATCAACTTCATGCTCACCTACAGCTTCATTGACTACTCCTACTTTTGTGTGGCCATGACCTTCCAGCTTCAAATGAAACAGAAGAGACAGACCTTCATTTCAGAAAGGAGTAGCAGACGCAGGTCGACCAAGCAAAGCTCTAGGCCTCTGATTGAATCTCCTCCCCCCAACTATGGGAGCGGAGGCGAAAGTCCTCAGGGAAAGGGGACTCTGTTGGAGTTCAATAGGGATATGGACCAGATCTTCCCGCCTGTCTGCAATATTAATCCTGAACCAGAGAAGATACCTCTGAGGCAGGATCTGTGCAGTGGATCTCAGAGTAGGAAGGCTGCCACCAAGCAGAGACTGATGCACAGCTTTGGTCTGGATCTGAACAGCAACATGTTCTCAAATGAAAACGGAGGGGAGCAGAGCTCAGCTCCACTCGAGGAGGGAAACAAAGGGCAAAGTGGAGATGAGGAGTTCAGGGCTGGAGAACAACCTGAAGTCAAATATCACACTAGAGTGGGTGACACACAGCAAGATTCACCAGCAGAGACTCGTCTTTACAATGCAGGTGCATAATTCACTGAGACTGTTAACACAGAAGTGACCTTGTCCTATTTGTACTGACCTTTAATCTTTCAGGTAATGAAGAAAAACCAGAGCAGCAACACTTTGAAATTCAACCCATGCGCGATGCCTTCTACACAAAGTTATGTAACCACTGGATTGCCCTCATTGGGGTAAATTACACAACACATGCAGCTAATTACAGTTTTCCTGTTCTCATAATCTGTTTTCAGATGACTTTACAATTAATGATGATTAATTTGAACATTTTCCTTTTCAGGCAATGAGTTCCATATTGATTATGTTTATCATTCAGTGGGCTTATGCTTTAGCCAACATCCTGGTTGCGTTGCTGCTCTTCTTCTACATTGGGAAAACAAGTCCAGGTTTACCTACAGGTAATGTCTGTAAGCTCATTTATCTGTAAAATCTCTTCATATTTGTGTGTGACTTTGAAACTAGTCTGTATGTAGCATGACTGGTAAAGACATGGAACCAGCCTGAAAAAATTAATATTTTTATTTCAGTGGTAATCTTATACAGAAATCTTTCGAGACTTCAATCTTTAGTATGAGATCACTTATTCGTTGAACGGGGAAACTGAAGGTCATATTTTAGAAGTTCCTATAAACTCTGATCAGTTGAAAAAAGTATAGTATAAATTAAAATAATGTCTTGATTACATATAATTCAAAGAATGCAGAAAGGTATATTTTAACCATAGGATTCTGTTTCCATATTGAACAAATGTACACCATTTAGACTTTCTTAAAATCAGAGATTATGCTATTGCAATTAAAATCAATCCAGTTTTTTACATGTTTTTAACTAAGGGTGTCAACAGATTTAGCCATTGGGATTTCAAATGAGTCCTTTGGTTTGCTATAATATATTTTTTACTTAAGAGTGTAAAAAGGTCAGTTATTGATATGTTGCTTCAAAATTAGAACATTTTGTAATGTCCAAATCCGTTATATTTTTAACTTGAGGGAAAACTGGATGCATTTAAAATGGTTACTCCATGTTCAGTTAATAGTTATCTATAGCAACAGCCTCTGTTTTTAGGCTTCCCTTGCAGTCTCTCCCTACAGCAGCTTTGCAGCTGTTGTTGCTTAGGATTTCTCCAAAAGCTGTATCTGTGCAGTGCAACACGTGTTGTCTAACGGACTCCACACATTTTCAGTGTCAAGATTTGTCCCACAGGTGGATGATGAAAATCTGCTCGTCTCAGAGCTGTGACTGCAGTTTTCTAAAACACTCTGAAGTTCAGTAAATCTTATAACTGAGGTCAAAAAAAGTATTTCCCTCAAGGCAAAGTTGAACCATTCCTACGTTGATTTATTTACAGGTATTGCAGCTCAGTTCAGCTTTTTCAGATGGCTGAAGACAATTCTTGGTAACCTGTGCAGGTATTGTATAGCTTTACAGTTGACTTTCAAATGTTTACTCTTAAGTTTGTGAAAAGGTAAACTAACATGTTTTGTTTTATTTTTAATTTTTTTGTTGAATAGTGAATTTCAGAAATGTATGTTATTAGTTAAACGCGTCCCTGATTTGTTTAAGTAAAATCTCTTGAGGCTTGTAAAACATTAGATTTTTATTTATCTTTCTGTAGGAGCTATAACTAAATGGAAAAAAAAAACTAAGTAGCTAACTAATATCAGTATTTTTTTTTTGTGTAGAAGATTTAATAACGTAAAGCCTTATATAGAGCATGGTTTTTCAGGGATTTGACAAACTGCTAATAGTTATTTTATAGACAGGGGTGGGCTATTTGAACATTTCTATTATGTCTTACATGACTCTCCACATTTATCTCCAATAAAGAAGTGCAAAAAATGTCCTAAAATAAATGGATCTTTTGGTGCAATAGCATCCATTCACCTACTGACCAATGCACTCATGCATGTATGAATCCATCCATCCAAACAACAAAGACATCATTTTCTCCCGCAACACCTCCACCTCATTCTGGGTTATCCCAAGGCATTCCCAGACTAAACAAGACATGTGGTACCTTAAAGTTGTTTCCTTTGGGACGTGCCTGGATCATCTTTAAAGATAGGTACTGAGTAGGCATTTTTGTCCAGATGCATGACTCCTTTTGATGCAGAGGAGCAGCAACTCTGCTCTCGGCAGATGATTGAGTTCCTCACCTTATTTCTAAAGCAGATTCCTGGCAACTTATAGATGTTTAATTCCTCCATTTGTATATGGGATCATCTCTGACCCATATCTTATGCCCACTGGTGAAGATTTTCACGTATCTGTAGAGCCAAATCTTTGCTTTTTCCTTTACCGAGACAGACCTAAGCAATGTCCACATTATCGGAGATGACACCTGTTCCATCCATCAAGCTTCTACTTCTAGCATCTCTGTTAGTTTGAAGTAAGATGCCCTAAATGTTGACAAGACACCAGGGTACACAAACGCCTGTGCCTGAGGGAGAGGTTGTTGACAACCCAGAGTGAGAAGTTCTCTTTTTCCTTTTGAGAATCACAGCCTGGAGTTATAGGGGATGACTCTGAACCCAGTTGCTTAACATTTGGTTATGATTCTCTGAAATGCATTATGAAAATCATGGCCTCAAGATGCCAGTGGAACTTCAGATCTGTAACAAGATGAGACCCTGAGTTTCCCAAACCAGACTAATTCCTCTCCACTGCTACGCCTCTCCATGAACACCACAAATGGGAACCTGCAGGAGTCCAACCTGCACTGGATAAAGACTTGAATTTGTGCCAAGAACACCTCCGTCTTTGTACCCTATACTCTCACCCCTTGGTAATCAGAAATGGCTTCAGAAAAAGTAATTTAAACCTACCTTGTCACTGCCCTTGTGTGGACCCACGACATGCTTAGTGTTCAACACATCACTAACAAGCTCCAGATATTAATGAACAAATGTTTTTGATACATTCTTCATATCAGGTGGCTTCAAATGGTGACTTTCGAGCAACCCGGAACAAGTCTGACCTGGATATAAATGAGCTGGTGTGCTGGATTGAAGCTGTCCTATGTACATCACCGGTGATTATTTGAAGAAAAAGAGAAGAGGGGAGCTCTCGAGGAAGGAAAAAACAAACTGGGGGAAGAATATTTGGGAGTCAGTTCAAAGTATCCAGATAGGTGAAGAGGGATGTCCAGAGCCGACATCTTTGGTGCAATGAGAGTGCAGCTCATTGCTGCCTAACAGACTGAAGGAAGAAACCACAAACTGCTATTTAAAGTTGCCCATATTTACAGTCAGAGCATTAATTAAAAATGTTAAAACTACCAGAACTGTGACAAACAAGGCTTGACAGAGACCCAAGTTTATTTTCCAGCTCCCTCAGGGAGAAGGATGGTAAAAATCTCAAAACCTCACTGTAGGAGAACCACAGCAAAGACTGAGGTCTCAGGCTTAGCATGTCTCTAAATAACAGCTTATTTTGTGGCTTTTTAAACATCTTTACAGGGAGCGTTAGAGGGAGTAGTATATCAGAGAATGTTAATCAACACTTAAAATGTCAGTGAATTTAGTTATTCCTTTCTTCAAAATATTTTCAAATTTTAAATTCTCATTTTCCTGTCTTCCAGGAAGAAAGGATCTCTCCGGGATGAGATTGTGGTGACGCCGTCTCTCTCTGGAATCGGGCTCAAAACCAAACAACTGACTGAGGAAAATACTGACTTTTCCTTTCGTCACCGCTTTCACCAATCTTGGTTCATCCAAGCTGACACAATGGTGCAACCACCGAACCAGTGACACACTTGAACTCTGACTTAGTTCTATGTCATGACTGAAAACCTCAAACCACAAAGTGTGCCTCGTGCTGCTGCATTTTGCATATTTCCTATGTAGCAAAGACTTTAAGTGCCTCAGGTCATTTTTGATTAGTGTTGAAAGAACAGCTGAGCTTTTCTTAGAATTGCACAAAAGGTGAGGGAGTAAAAGATACTTAGGTGCTCAAAGTCACATTTATTCATTTGTTTTCAAATTAAGCTTACATAAAAAATTATTTTGTTCAAAATTGTGTTGTTTCATATTCCCAATATAATGTTTTTGTGACATTACAATAAATGTGTTACAAAAGTTTGATTGAACGTTTACACTCGGATCATTCACAGTAAGATGCATTTTATTTGGAAAAGCCATGTTTTTTCACTCTATAGTTACTTTGCAAAGAGCATAAAAATCTTATTATATTATTCAACTTGCTTCTTCACAAAACTCAAGTTTGAAACAAAATATATTGGGGGACATGGATTATATTGTAAAGTTTATACAAAAAAATACAAATACCAACCACAAGCTTCTGCTTACACATTATGAACACACACACCTGAACATGTATGCTTTATGATAATATTCCACTTATTTGCTCACTTTTCATAATGCAGTTGAGGTAGATCTTGAGCTGCAGTTCTGGCAGAGGTATATCACCTCTTCCTTCTTCATGTCATATTTAGTCTCAGCAGCAGCCGCATGATGATCTGTGAGCACAATAATACTTTATTACATGTCATCTTGAGAGTAAATATTTGGTTCCTGTTGCTTTGACATGTTTGGCTGCTTGTTGTTCTAGCTTGCTTTGGCAATAGTGTCGTTGAAGCGGAGGCGTCATCTCTATCCGACACGTCGGTTTGCACACCTTTAAGCCACAGGATGTTTGGGCTCAGTGTTGTCATATGAGATAACTGCTGTTTTTTATACTTTAAAAGATCGTGTTATTTGGAAGTCTTTTTACACCACCCATATTTTTGACCATTTACCCAGTAAGACCTGATATAGTGTCAGAAATTATATAATGTTCTCAGCATTACGTTTGAGAACACTTGGAAAAAAGGATGACTATTTTATGTTTGTCATCCTTGTTTTGGTCTTTATTAGTCTGTTCTTGATCAGAATCGAGAAGAGATTCTTGAGAATCAAGGTCCTGCTCAATGAGCAAGACCTTGATTTGTTAAGTTTGTTACATTTTGTCATGTTACAACCGCACAATTCAATGTATTTTATTAAGTTTTTATGTGATAGACTAACACAAAGTTAAGTGGAAGAAAAATTATAGAACTTTTTATTAGTTTTGCAAATCAAAATTTGAACAGGGTTTGCATTCAGCAGCTCTGAGGCAGTACTTTGTAGAACCACCTTTTTGCTACTATTACAGCTTTTGGGGAATGTCTCTACCAGCTTTGTTCATTTGGAGTCTAAAAAGTAGCTCAAACTTAGACTGTATATACAGTCTTTCCGAAGGCTGTCAGTTGAATTTACATCTGAACTTTGAAATATTCTAACACGTTAATATGCTTTGTTATAGGTGGCAATATTGCAGATCTGGTTGTTTGTTAGAGCCGGACTGTTCCGATACATAATGCTGTAATTTAAATATTGAAACCAAGATTGTATGTTTAGGCCTGTGTCCAGCAAGAGTATTTATAAATCAAATAAAATAGACATTTTTAACACTAAGTAAATCCCCATTTAGGCTGCACAGTGGCGCAGTTGGTAGAGCTGTTACCTTGCAGCAAGAAGGTTCTGGGTTCGATTCCCGGCCTGGGTCTTTCTGCATGGAGTTTGCATGTTCTCCCTGTGCATGCGTGGGTTCTCTCCGGGTACTCCGGCTTCCTCCCACAGTCCAAAAACATGAC